>WOXC01003303.1:0-64316 GCA_011680675.1 Gymnobelideus leadbeateri
ATTGGAAGTAGATTCACCCTTTTTATTTTTGATACTCATAATTTGGTTTTCTTCTTTCTTTTTTTTATCATATTGACTAAGGGTCTATCAATTTTGTTGATTTTTTCATAAAACCAGCTCTTAGTTTTATTTATTAATTCAATAGTTTTCTTAATTTCAATTTTATTAATCTCACCTTTGGTTTTCAATATTTCTAATTTAGTACTAAATTGGGGTTTTCAATTTGTTCTTTTTCTAGCTTTTTCAATTGCATGTCCAATTCATTGACCTCCCTTCTCTCTGCTTTAATTAAGTATGCACTCAGGGATATAAAACTTCCCCTGAGAACTGCCTTTAGTGCATCCCACAAATTTTGGTATGTTGTTTCATTATTATCATTCTCTTGAATGAAATTATTGATTGTTTCTATAATTTCTTCTTTGACCCACCAATTTTTAGGATTAAATTGTTTAATTTCCAATTAGTTTTTAGTCTATCTTTCCATGGCCCTTTATTGCATATAATTTTTATTGCATCATGATCTGAGAATGATGCGCTTACTATTTCTGCCTTTCTGCACTGGATTGTGAGGTTTTTATGCCCTAGTACATGGTCTATTTTTGAGTATGTACCATGCACTGCTGAGAAGAAAGTAAATTCCTTTTATCCCCATTCAGTTTTCTCCAGAGATCCATCATATCTAGTCTCTCTAAGATTCTATTCACCTCCTTAACTTCTTTCTTGTTTATTTTGAGGTTAGATTTATCGAGTTCAGAGAGGGGGAGATTAAGGTCCCCCACTAGTATAGTTTTGCTATCTATTTCTTCCTCTAATTCCTTTAACTTCTCCTCTAGGAATTTGGATGCTATACCACTTGGTGCATATATATTAAGTAGTGATATTGCTTCATTCTCAATGGTGCCTTTTAGTAGGATATAGTTTCCTTCCTTATCTCTTTTAATTAGATCTATTTTTGCTTTTGCTTTATCTGAGATAAGTATTGCTACCCCTGCTTTTTTACTTTAGCTGAGGCATAATAAATTTTACTCCAACCTTTTACCTTTACCCTGTGGGTATCCCTTTGTTTCAAATGTGTTTCTTGTAGACAGCATATTGTAGGATTATGGTTTTTAATCCATTCTGCTATCCGCCTCTGTTTTATGGGAGAGTTCATCCCATTCACATTCACAGTAATGATGACTATCTGTCTCTTCCCTTCCATCCTATTCCCTCCCCTGTTTATGTTTTTGTTTATTCCTTCTCCCTTCCCCTCCTTGAAGTTTTCCCTTTTGACCGCCCCCTCCCTCAGTGTTCCCACCCAGTGACCCCCCTTCTTAACCTACCCTCTCCCCTTACTACTATTTCCCTCCCTTATAATCCCTCCCTTTAGTCTCCTCCTTTTCACCCCCCCCTTACCCTCCCACTATCTATAGGACACAATAAATTTTTATACTTATCAGAGTAAATTACTCCCCGTTTGATTCCAAACCAATGAGAGTAAATTTCAAACAATGCTCCTCTCCCTCCCTCCAATTCCTCTATTTAATGAATTTATGTGTCTATTCACGTTAGATTCTTAAACTTCACTGATTAATTTGATCCTTCTTTGAACCAGAACCAGTGAGAATAGTGTTGAAATGATGTTCCTCTCCCTCTTACTTTCCCTTCTTGTATAGTGTGTTTTGATGCCTCTTCAGATGGCATATTTTACCTTTTCCTAGCTCATCCTTTCCTTTTTCCCATTACAGTACTATTGATCACCTTCATAGTCTTTTTTTTTTTAGACTCCATGTTAGTGCATTCATACCCACACCCTCTAAGTACAACCCTTTTGCAGGTCATGATAATCATAGAGATTTCAAATATTGACAGTTATCAGCTCCACATATAGGGATGTGAACATTTTGCTCTTGTTGCATCCCAGGTAATGAGCTTGTGTTTGTGGGTGTGGGTGTGTGCACTTCTGCATGTGTGAGTCTATGTTACCCTTGTTTACCTTTTTATGTTCTTCTGGAGTCTTGTAATTGGAGATCAAATTTTCCATTGAGCTCTGGCTTTTTCATTAGGAAAGTCTGAAAGTCCCTTACTTCATTAAACGTCCATCTCCTTGCCTGAAAGATTATGCTCAGTTTTGCCGGGTAGTTAATCCTTGGTTGTAGTCCTAGCTCTCTTGCCCTACGAAATATCAAATTCCAGTCCCTCCGCTCTTTTAATGTAGAAGCTGCTAGGTCCTGTGTGATCCTAACTGTAGTTCCTCGATATTTGAATTGTTTCTTTTTGGCTGCTTGTAGAATTTTTTCTTTAATCTTATAATTCTGGAATTTGGCTACTATATTTCTTGGAGTTTTCAGTTTGGGATCTCTTTCAGGAGGAGTCCGGTGAATTCTATCAATAGCTATTTTATCTTCTGATTCCAGGACCTCAGGACAGTTTTCTTTGACAATCTCTTGGAGGATGTTGTCTAGACTGCTTTTCTCATCATGGCTTTCTGGTAGACCAATAATTCTTAGGTTGTCTCTCCTGGATCTGTTCTCTAGGTCAGTTATTTTTCCAGTGAGATATTTTACATTTTCTTGCAATTTTTTGATCATCTTGTTTTTTTCGATTGACTCCTGCTGCATCATAGAGTTCTGAGTTTCAGTTTGATTGTATCTAATTTTTAGTGAATTATGGTCTTCAGTGAGTTTTTGAAGTTCCTTTTTTAGGGAGGTATTTTCTTTTTCCAAGTTGGTCATTGCCTCCCTGATTTGGTCTTTAAAATTTTTCTTAAGCTCCTCCAGGAATGCTATTTGGGCTTGAGACCAGATCATGTTTCCTTCTGTGGTCTCTGGTGTGGGCAGAGAGTCTATATTGTCCTGTGTGTTTTGTTGTTCTTGCCCTGCATAGTATGCTCGAATAGACTTTCTTGCCTTCCCCTTCTCCTTTTCAGCTTCCTTCCTTCCCATTGTGACTTCCTGTTTCTTAGTGTCTCAGGCTATGAGTTTGGGGCCTGATCCTTGACTTTGAATACCTCTGGGTGGCTAGTTTATGGTTAAGTCAGGGAAGTCAGTGAGGAATGTAGATGTGTAGGTGGGGATGAGTCTGACCACTTCAGATTTCTGCCTCTATACCCCTGGGCTTTTGTTGGTGAGGTGAGGTGGGGCTTGTTGGGTCCCCTCCCTCTCTTCTCTTCAGATTCCTGGCTGTCTCAGTTACACCCTTTCTTGGATATTCTCAAGCCTGAGGCTATTTCCATTAACTTGGGATTTCAATCTGGGTGGGAGACTTATCTTTGGGTTTTCTGCTTCATGAAGGAGGGATGGGAGGATCGGAGCAGCTAGAATTTACTTTGCCATTCCAGCCCCTGTATTATACAGGCAGGCAGTTTCTAAACTTCCAGGCTGGGGGCTGAATGCAGCCTGAGAAGCCACTCTCTCCACTGGGGGCCCGACTCTCCTACCTGGCTCCAATGATCCGTTCCCTCTGCGAGATGACTGCGATTCGTCCTTGGTAAGTCTGCAGGCTGGGGCTTTTTCTCTCTCTGGTGTAGTCTGCTTGCCTGCTCTTAGGTCTGAGCTGTGCAGACCCCATGCGCTCTGCGCTCGACCTGTGCGGACACTCTGGGCAATCTCCTGGGCTGGATTCTGCCACACTCTGTCTTCCACTGGGCTCCATCACTCCGGAATCCGCTCAGATTTACCCTTTTGGACTTAGTGACAGAGGAGCTCAGCGATGTTACTGCTTCCTTTCCGCCATCTTGGCTCCGCCCTCCGTCTATTGCTATTCTGAATCAAGAATCCACACTTTAAATAATGAATCATAAGTGTTTCTAGATGAAGCAAAATCTAGAATTGCAGAGTTAGTAAGGATTTTAGAGACCATAGAATCCAATCCAGCTATTTTTCAGGTGGGGAAACTGAGGTCAAGAAAAGTGAATTTATTTTTAAGGTCAAACAGAAAGTGAATGAGAGAACCAGGCCTGGGACTCAGATCTTTTAACTCAGTTAAGCATTCTTTTAATTTTATTCTTATCCAGTCAGGAGCAAATGGAGGGAATTAAATCTCTATCCTGCTGAGACTAACTTTGTTACAGAAGAAAGAACATTGATTCTGAAATAAGAGGAACTGGGTTCAATCCTTTCCTTTGATGAATGATACCTCTGTGAACAATATCTTCAATAAATCACTTATCTTCCTTGGTCCTTGGTTTCTTAATTCCACAATTTTAAAATGTGGGTGTTGGACTAGCTGGGTTCTGAGATTCTGTATAACTCGAGATTTGTAACATTATGATTCTGTAATTTTTGAAGACAAGATCTACTAAAAGAAACACTTGGCAGTCATTCTGAAGGCTCACTCTGGTTGAGAACAGTCTCATTTAGAATCTGAATGCCTATTCCAGATGAAATATGCTGCTCAGGATGGGGAGGTCTTGAGATCTAGAATTAATTGTGTTTATCATTTTTCAGTCATTTTCAGTTGTGTCTGATGCTTTGTGACCTCACTGGGGTTTTCATGGCAGAGATTCATGAGTGGTTTGCCATTTCCTTGTTTAATTCTTTTTACAGAGAAGGAAACTAAGGCAAACATTTAAGTGACTTGCCTATGATCACCCAACTGGTGAGTATCTGAAGCCAGATTTAAACCCAGGGAGATAAGGCTTCTTGACTGCAGACCCAGGGCTCTATCCACACTGCCCCATCTACCCACCCTATAGAATTGATAAATGATTCTAAAAGAAAACAAACAAGAATATGTTATTTTTTCTATTATAGCATTAATCAAGCTAAATGTAACCTCTAAAATGCCCCAGACCAAAGACTTTGACACTTTTTGAAATAATATCAAAGCCAAGTAAAAAGTGAATGGACCAGCTGGGAAGAGAAGTCAATGCTCAGATGCACCTACTTGAAGAATCACATTCCCAAACATGGTATCTATGTTCCAACAAAGCCACATGTTTCCTCAAAGAGCACACAATGTACAAAGTGCCAAGGATGGAACAGATGGAAGTTGAGGGTGGAATATAGTGGAGGCAACCCTGCTAACTTGCCCCATCCAGTAAGCATGTTAGACACACATTAATGTAGTATCTGTCCACACATATCCCTACTCTAGACTCAAGAACAATGGCAATGGCAATCCCATTCCCACCATTTGGAAAACTAACAAAGGTAATTTCATTCTAGTTTCTTACAGCATCTAAAAGGGAATGTATCCTCATTTCCATCTTAGACTCTGAAGATGAATATAGTATGTTATCACTTCTAAATTATATAGCTTGGACTTGGCTACAGTATATCACAATGATATTTAAATAATTCAGGCTACTTAGAAAAACCAATACCACTAGATGCATGGAGGCACATTCAATGACCAAAGAAACACATGTAACTAGAGGTCAATAAACATGTCATAACTGGAGAAAATAAAGAAAGGTTCAAAAAACATGGAGGTGATATTTTTAAATATCTCAGCACTTTTAAGAGAAGTAAAGATAAATAGTCTCATTGAATCATTCACAATTTTAATATAGGCAAAAATAGTCATTACAAATCAGAATGATCATTTTAAGATAATGATTCAATGAATCCAACAAACTCCTTTGAAGTCCATTCTTGATACTGACAAAATGAATTGGTTATGTCATGGATCATGGGATGATAGTATTATAGATTTTGAGTGGGAAAGCATCAGAAAAAATCATTTAGCTCACCATTTGTCTATAGGCCTTTGGAAGCATCTGAAAACAACAGGGGAATATGTGTGATATGTCTGTAACTTCAAGTATAATTGTAGTGTTCCAAGAAAAGTCTACCCTGATACCCACAAGTCTGTTGAGAGTTAGAAGACTGGAGTGGAATAAGGAGAATTATTATGGGTTGGGTCAAACAAGCTCAAAATTATCTCACCAAGAATGAGATTAAAACAACAACAACAAAAGAATGAGATTAAAACAAACTAACAAAAAACAAAACCAAGCAGATGCTATGCCTCATTGTCAAAGGAAACCATTCTTTGGGTACTTTTCTTCAAAAAGACTTTCTCTACTCTAAATAGGAGTCTAATTGTTTTAATATGATAATGCTTAGTTGACTTAAAAGACATAAAAGTCCTGACTAAAGCTCTAATAGAGGAAGATGGACTGCTCAAAGCAGGCTCAGCAGAAGAGGGAGAATGACCTTGCACACACACACACACACACACACACACACACACACACACTCCCAATTACTTGTGGTATTCCCTGAATCTTCTTGTCACCATGGCAGGGGAGGAGGGGACATCAGATCACTAGAGAACTTCATCCAAAAGGATTTCTATTAATTCCATCAAGGAAAAATTAATAATCCATGACCTACATGTCTTTTCTTGAGTAGGGTACTCTAAACATATCATGGTCTTCTCAATAAATAAGCTAGAGGCTAACATAAATTAATTTGCCTTCTGTACTATACTTAAAAGGAAAATAGAAATGTAACATGGCAATAGCTTCTGTGGAACTTGAAGGGGAATGGCATTTTAAATTGGATTAATCCACAAACTGCTCGGGTATATGCTGGTCAGTAGATCCAGGGGCAACGCAAGAGAGCAGGAGAACAGATCATCTTTAAGGCCATGAAAGAAGAGTGAAGAAGTGTGGCACAGAGTCAGAAGCAAGCTTTGAAAACTGTGACATCAGGTAACAGTTTGTAATGGAAATAGTTAAGGAAGCCACAAACAATTAAATATTCAAAGCACAGAAGGAAGGGAAATTAAGGGAAATGTCTGAAATCTTTGCTGGGATTATACTTTGTATCTTATTCTCTTTTCTAAAATCAATTACCATCTCTGGGGTTAATTACAAATATGTGTCCATCCCTGAGAAAGTTAAACACTGTATGTGGGGATAATAGGGATGATAAAGAATTTTGAGAAAAGATTGAAGAAAATAGATTTAGGTTTGGAAAACCCTTTCAATAGATGCTCACAAAAACTGTAAAACAGGAAGTACTGGTATCATTATAAAGATAAGTAACTGACGTCCAGAGACTTTAAGTAACATTGACATGGTCCCCCAGATCATATGTGTTGGAGATGCAATTAAAATCCTATTTTGTTACAGCATGATAACACTGTATACAGTAATAGCAATATTTTTTAAGAACAACTTTGAGCAACTAAGTTATTTTGATTATTATAAATATCCAAATTAACTACAGGGACCTCTGAAGGAAGATACTATCTGCATCCAGAGAAAGAACTGATCAACAGAAATATATATAGAATGATTTTACATATATATTATATGTGTATATACATATATATGCATATATATGTTTGGGTACATATTTGTGTCTAATGGTAGCCATCTCTAGGGCATGGAGGAGGGAAGAAAAAAGCAAAAAAAATGCATATGATAACTTTATTATATAGTTAAAAGGAATAGCTGTATATAATAGATTTGCAGTTTCATTGCAGTCACCTATTTTATTCTATTATGTTATGGAAATGCTTAATTTCATAAATAAAAGATAAAAATAAATGTTAAAAATTCCCTGATCAATATTCTTTCCACTACATCATATTCCTCTCTATCCCACTCTCCTTCATTGGGAATCATGGGACATTTGGAAAAACCAGTCTATAAGGGACTGAAAAAGCGATGGTGAGATACTTGGTTACTTTTAGTAGCCTACAGTAGATTTGCAACAATGATGTATGCACAAGAAATGCTATAAAAGACAACATTAAGGGGATGCTTGGTCAGGAAAAAGGGGTAGCCAATAATGCAAGTGATACACTAAGCTTAAAATGTAGGAATAAATAGGCAATTTAAATTCAGGGGGTCAGACGAGAGATCTCCAAAGTTCATTCGAGCTCTAATAAGCTATGAAGATACATGAACCTATGAGGTGAGAAAACTAGGAACTGGGAATTCACATTCTTGCTTTGCTTGATCACAGAGGACATATCCAGGAAGTCTTGGAATTCACCATAACCTCTTTGCAAAGCCAATGCTTTGCTATGTTTTGGCAATAAGGTTGACATCACTTGTCTGCATGTTCTTCAAAGCTCTAAACCAGAGCCTAATCTTGGAATAAGAAACATTGGCCTAAAACTCAAAAGGACTCTGCTATTCAGACAGCAAGCAAATTTTCCAGACTGATGTGACTGATTGGCAAAGTGGAGAATTGAACCAAGAAGGTCAGCATATTGAAATGAATGCAATTTCAAGGCCTACTACAGTTTGCAGTGTTAAATATAACTCAGAAAAACAATAAACAAATATGACATTTTTAAAAAATCCCCCCTTATGCATTGGTCTACTCCCAAACACATCAAGAGAATGTTCTTTGCTGTTTGAGAAAATTACAGTATCCTTAGGAAAGCTCAGAGGCCATCGGGGCCAACCCTTGCCCAAAACATACATCTCTTCTACAACTTTTGTGAAAAGTATTCAACCAGATTTCCCTTAAATACCAACAGAGAACCCCTTCCTCCCTCAGACTGCATTCCCAGACAGTTCTCATTGTTACAAAGTTGTTTTTCCCCTTAGGTGTAACTAAAATTTGCATCTTGGGGCGGCTAGGTGGTGCAGTGAGTAAGAGCGCCGGCCTCAGAGTTGGGATGACCCGAGATCAAATCCGGCCTCAGAAAATGAGTACCCACACATAAATAATGACTAGCCGTGTGACCTTGAGCAAGTTACTTAACCCCAATTGCTTTAAAAAAAAAATTGCATCCTTATAATTTCTACCCACAGGTCCTAGGGCAAAACTAGAATAGTCTATTGCATCTCTTACATGATCAACTTTAAATTCTTGAAGACACCAATCATGCTTCTTCCTGTTTCTGTTTCTTTTTCAGGTGAAACATCCCTAGATCCTTCATTTTGTCCTTTTGTGGCATGGTCTCCAGTTCCTTATCACTTCTGGTCTTCCTCATCTGACACAAGCTTGCCAATACTTTGCTTAAAATGTGAATTGTAGAATCGTTGGCAAACTGTCATGCGGATGCTTTGACCAAGAGAGAATGTGGCACCCCATCTTCCATCATGACCCACTCTTTCCAACCATTTCTGTATACCTGACCCAATAGCCAGTTGTGAGTACTGTTCCAAATGAAATTTTATATCCACTTATATATAGAATCAGTCTAAGACACGGTATGATTGGTTGAACAAGCACTTCTTGGTGTCCATTATTTTCATTGCCAAAGGGTGGGTCTATTACTTTATACAGAAGTATAGTCTCTGTCTTTCAGCTGATGTCCTTTATTGCTATTGGTGATTCTCTTCTCTTCCCATGTGTAAAGGGAAGCAATTGGACCTGGAGGCAGGAAGATCTTCATTAAAATTCCCTCTTCACAAAGACACTACCATGGTGTAGTGAATACAGAGTCAGCTTCTGGCTCAAGAAGACTTCAGTTAAAGCCCTGCCTTTGAAATAAACTGGCAACATGGCTCATGTGAAAATGTGTTTAATAGGAAGGTATGTGTAGAACCTATATCGGATTGCCAGCTGTTATGGGGAGAGAGGAGGGAGGGAGGGGGAAAAATTTTAAAATTTATGGAAGTAAATGTTGAAAACTAAAAATAAATGATTTAATTTAAAAAAATGTTTCCCACCAAGAAAAGTGAAAAAGAAATAAACTGGCTATGGGGCCCTAGGCAAATCACTTTCCCACTCAGGACTATAGTAGGCAATCCTCAAAGAGTATGTATTGATAGAGGGAGTTTCCCCTCAGGTAGTTCTCTAAACCAAAGAGATCACAAGTTCAGTCCCCCTAAAAAAAATCTCCAGGGTCTTTAACTGTGTAATCTGGGGCAAGTGACTTAACCTTTCTGAGCCCTGGTTGCTTCACTGAAAAAAAAGAAAAGAAAAAATGATATTTGCAGCCCCTATCTTATAGGGCTGCCCTAAAGCTCTAGTTCAAAAATGTATATAAAGATCCTTGCAAAACTTAAAGTACTATATAAATGGTTGCTATATTGCTATCTTTGTTGGATCATTTTGTCAAAGTTGGTTTTTTAAAGGACAAATTTGGTATATTAGAATTTATCAGACTGTGCAGATAGTGCTCAGAAATGCAATTAGAGGAATTCTCTAATGGTGATTGCTCATGGTTTTCAATTTTATAAGTACAACAAGAGAAAATGAGCACTTTGGTGTTAATTTCATTCTGAATGGATAAATTAATTTAGAGGAAAAGGTTGACATCATAGATCCTGCCTTACGGCCACTCACAATACCATGGTTTAGCATGTTCCTGAATGATGTGATGTTTTCAAGGGGGTCACTTGGGGACTGCATGAGAAGTATTCTGGGAATGGAATGCCCTTGGAGACTACCAGCTAATAACCTTATGAATATAGAGTTGATAGTAAATACTAGGGCCAATCTTTGAACTCAGGTCATCTGGCTCTAAGTCCAGTGTCATATCTGCTACCCCATAAGAAAACCAAGATTCTTATAATGAAGCCAATGTCTTTATAATTGCTAACTCTTCACCATAAGGTGCAGAGTGAATTTTTTCATTTTTCCTTTCAATAGATCTTCACATAAATATATCTTGGAAGGAAAGGAGGAAGGGAGAAAGGGAGAAAGGGAGGAATGAAAGAAGGAAGGAAGGAAGGAAGGAAGGAAGGAAGGAAGGAAGGAAGGAAGGAAGGGAGGGAGGAAAAGAAAGAAGGGGAGGGAGAGAGAGAGAGAGAGAGAGAGAAAGAGAGAGAGAGAGAGAGAGAGAGAGAGAGAGAGAGAACAGAACAGAACTATAGCAAAGGTCAATGTTGTTTTGAGGTGCCCTTAATTCTTCCAATGTATTTGGTAATATGATATAAATTTTAGCATCCTCATACCACCCCCTTCTTTAGTTATGTCATGATTAAAAACTGATATTCTTTTAACTATGTCCATGATCCACCATCAATCCCACAATGTCATAGTTAACAAGTGACATCATTTGATCATAGAGACCTGGAAGGGACCTCAGAGTTCAAATAGTGTATTTCACAGATGAAGAAAGAATCAATGGAAGTTACTTTTACCTCCATTGCTTTGGTTCTTCTTCCTCTGCCTGTCAACATAATGATTCACCACCCACCCTAGATTCTATAAAATCCCTTTTCTCTGGCCATCTCTTCCACAGTCTTTCTTTTAATGAACTTGACTCTATCAGACAATTATCCCACATCACTTCATTCTCTTCTCCCAGCCTTCCAGTACTAGAATCATGTACCATGTTCACAGTTATTCTGTCATTATTCCTGGATTGAAATGTATCAATCTACTTGGCCCTACTAACCATTCATGTTTACTTGTTTGTTTGTTTTCCTAAATCAAGTGGTCTACCATGTCTGCCAATCCCCTATGTATACAGTCTCCCCCCATAGAATATAAGGGAAGGCACTGTCTTTTTTATTTTGCATTTGCATCCTCAGAACTCAGCAGAGTAGATGACACAAGAATGCCTTTTCATTCATTCATTCAATTCACTCATTCATTCATTCATTTACTCAAGATCAAACAAGTGAAAAGCATGGGAAGTTGGATTGAATCAAGTTCCCAGACTCCATGCTGTTTTCTAATTGTTAGAAAAGTTAGGAGATATTTTTATTTTGCTTTTTTTTGGAGGGGGAAGGTAGGGCAATTGGGGTTAAGTGACTTGCCCAAGGTCACATGGCTAGCATTTTGTCTTAAGTGTCTGAGACCGTATTTGAACTCAGGCCCTCCTGACTCCAGGGTAGATGCTCTATTCACTGCACCACCTAGTCACCCCAAAGTTAGGAGACAATTGACTACCCCAGTCACCCTTGGAAAACACACACACACACACACACACACACACACACACACACACACACCCCTTTAGCTCCTGCCAATAAAGAAAGTGTCACTAGGAAATCTAAGTGGCCACCTCTCTATCATAGGAAAAGCATTAGGGAGGTGGCTTCCTTTCTACTTAATGGAAAAATAAATTATGATCTTGTCTCCATCTCTGTCTCTGCCTCTGTCTCTCTGTCTCTTAATTTCTCTGTTTCTATTTCTCTATCTCTTCTCTCTCTCTCTCTCTCTCTCTCTCTCTCTCTTTCTTTCAGATTGATCAAATCTACTGGTAGTGTTCCAGTTGGACAGAACCTTTAACTGTATGGCACACTAGTGTTTGAACTGTCCCCAGTGCTTAAACTGTTCAGATAGCAATGCCAATTGCATGACAGCCACTTGGACCAAGTTCAAAGTACTGACCTTGACTTGCAGGTCTATATTCTCAAGTGTATTCTCCCCATGCTTTTCTCTCCTCTCTAGTTTGTGACCTCTCCAGTCTTCGTAAATAATCTTTGTGAGTTTCCCCACACACCCCAAAAATAATTCCCCAAAAGCTACCATTCATGTTTATTAAGTCTGGCTCTCAATCAACAAATGCACAATCCATCTCTCAGTTCAAACTCAACACAATTCCCCCTTGGGAAGAGCTGCCAGAGTGTATCTACAAATGGAATGGCTTTTGAGTGAAATTACCTCTATACTATAACTAGGTATAAAATGAGAAATTGATTGGAGAAAAGCATATTACATTTAAATAAATACTGGTGGTCTTCTATTCCCTCATCTTCTGACTGGCAGAATTGTCTGCTAATATTTTGTATGTAGGCAGTGTCATATCTGGGGACCTATAAACACATCAACAATGTCACTGCTCTGGGGAGGCTTACATTAATCTGCTCCCTTGTGGCTCCAACAATCAACTTACTAACACTGTAGAAGCAAAAATACCCTTCCTTGGCTACCACTTCCCTATATGTATGGTCTCTTCCTGTTAGAATGCAAGTTCCTTGGGTCTGAAACTATTTTTTGCTTTTTTTCTTCACATTTCCATCACTTAGAGTCAAGTACTTGGGACATAGTAATTCCTTAATAAATGCTTTTTGATTCATCAAAAGTATTTACAATCTTACTCAGTAAATATTTCAAATAAATTAGTAAGCAATGGTAAACTAAGAATGCCAATGTATGTGCCAATAATGTAAAGTTCTCTGAGTGAGGGATCTGTGATCTCATATTCATGGTGAATTCCATAGATCCATACAGAATGCAACCAATCTTTGATGTCATAAAATAGTAACTAATACCTGGTAGAGTGCCTGAAGCATATAGAAGGTAAGGGGCTTTTCCTGGCTCATAAGCCAGGAAGGGTGAAAGGAGAGTTAAGAACCCATGTCTTGTTCCTTTGTCTTCCTATTTCTAAACCTTGTATTCTATTTGTTGTACTATGATGCCATTGGGATTGAAATATAATATGTGTTGTTTTTAGGATATTAACATCAGTTAATCCTTGCCTTTGAATTTTCCCCATATTTATCAAGGATTACTCCATGAGCTTCCTAGGGCGAAAGGCATGACTGAAAGCCAGTCACTGACCTGCAACATTTGGAGATAGCCTTCCTGTGGATCACAGAGCAATGAAGAGATGCGATGGTTGTTCCTTGTGCACTTCTGATTATCCTTTGCTGATGGGAAGATCTGCCGGACCACAGTCATTCTTCCCAGTGCACTATGCACAAGCTCCAGTATTTCTGGGTCACTGATTTCCTGGGAAAGAAATCCAAATGTCATCTCAACATTTGTTCTCAAATGAAAATTAGTCAGCTTGACCTATGGGGGACTACTGGGTTATGTGGCATCACTCAACAATTGCTTCACAAATCAGTCCCCTCATCATGCCATCCCGCTGGACAGAGCTTCTTGGGGGAGGGAATTTGGATAAAGTTCTCATTTCCATAATAGAAGGAATTGATTTAAATTGATAAAAATGAAATTCATTCCCTAATTGGTAATAAGGATATGAGCAAGCAGGTCCAAAGGGAAGAAACCTAGACTATCTCTAGCCATATAAAAAATATTCCAAATCACTAAGTTAGATAAATACAAATTAGGGCAATTCTGAGGTTGCACATAACATCAATTAAATTAGCAAAGAAGAAAAATAAAATCAGCGGCAAATATTGGAGGAGCTGTGGTTGAAACAAACATACTGATGCATTGTCGATGGACCTGTGATTGTAAAACACACACACACACACACACACACACGCACACACTCTCACACTCTCTCTCTCTCTCTCTCTCTCTCTCTCTCTCTCTCTCTCTCTCTCTCTCTCTCTCTCTCTCTCTCCTCTAAACAATAGTGTTTAAAGACAGCCAGGTGGTGGACTACATAAAGCACCTGGAGTCAAGAAGACCTGAGTTCAAATATGGCTTCAGGAATTTACTACCACTGAAATCTGTCTACCTCAGTTTCTTCCCCTCTGAAATGGGAAGAATAGTAGCACATACCACTCAAGGCTATTGTGAGGATCAAATGAAATAGTACTTACAAAGTGCTTATCACATTACTTGTCACATGATAAGTCCTACATAAATGTTGCTCTTGCTATTTTTAGTTCTTGCACATGATTTTATCAGTGCAGAAAATTCCCAATTTGGAAATCTGTTTCCCTAATAAAGATTTCCCCAAATTTCTCTATAGTTTCTTGTTTAGAAAGTTGACTGGGGGGAGCGGCTAGGTGGCACAGTGAGTAAGAGCACCAGTCCTGGAGTCAGGAGGACTTGGATCAGTTCCAGCTTCAGAAAATGAGGACCCACACATAAATAATGGCTGGCTGTGTAACCTTGAGCAAGTTACTTAACCCCAATTGCTTTAAAAAAAGTTGACTGGATGGGGTGGCCAGGTGGCATAGTGAATAGAGCACCAGCCCTGGAGTCGAGGACCTGAGTTCAAATCTACCTTTAGACACTTAACACAAAAACTAGTCGTGTGATCTTGGGCAAGTCACTTATCCCCAATTGCCCTACCCTCCCCTCTCCAAAAAAAAAAAGAAAGTTGACTGGAGGAATAGAGTAGTTAGGAGACTTCTCTAGGGTCACACAATCATTATTTGTCATGGGCAGGACTTGATCACAAGTCTTCTTCACTCCAGTTCTATTTATGCCATCTCACTTTACACTCTCCCTGGGTTTTCAAGCCTTCCTTCTAGCTCCCACCCTAGGACTGTATGCTCCTGATTGGTGAGAGTTTACAATGTCTTGGGTCACCACGATGTAATTCACCTATTTTCATGCTGTACCACCTCACCTTACCCCCCCCACCAAGTTAACAACTCAACCTCCCCTCCATTACTTTGAAAATAATTAAATCAGTACTGCTAAGTTATCAATGCAACATTTTGGAAAGGCCATATCAAGCAAGCTTCATGATTCCATCATGGGTTTCTAGACAAAAATACTGTCTGTGGATGGCATTTGTTGATATGATTTGTTGTCCCTTATAACGTAAGCACCTTGAGGACAGAGACTGTCTTTCCTCTTGTATTTTCATCTCCACATGCATTGTTCAGCAAATCATTAATCATTTTTCATCAATTTATTCAATAATTATGAATTGATTCCTTCTTGTCTCCAAGTCAGAACCTTATCTACTAAGCTAGGCTTCCTAAAGTTCCTCTAGGGATTTGAAGATTAAATTAAACTTAGAGAAACTCAATATGGATGTTATTTCTGGAAATGTAGTTATGGCTATGAGGTGGCTTAGGGGATAGAGTATAGGATATGGACTCAGGAAGACCTGAGTTAAAATGCGGCCTCAGGGGGGCGGAGCCAAGATGGCGGAGTAGAAACAGCTCGTCCAAGCCTCTCTGCCCCCAGATTCTCCACAAACTATGTAAAAAAGGACTCTGAAAATCTTCTGGAGCCCCAGCACCGACAGAACGACACAGAGAAGCTAACCTCCCGCTGAGGACAGCCCAGCACCCTGCAGGAAGGACCAGCGCAGTGGTCTGGGAGCCGGCAGAGCGCAGAGCGCAGGAGCCGAGCCGAGCCCAGGTCCACGTGAGCCGAGGTTTTAGCCCCAGGGCGGCAGGGCCAGCAGCCAGCTGGAGGAACCCCAGAACACCAGGAACTGTGGAGACACCAGAATTATCAACATAGACTTGCCTAGGACAAAGTAAGAGGTTAGTGTCCTATGGACTTTGGGACTTGTATTTGGGGAATGCGTCAGCTCCCTCCCCTGGGGGCTAGAAGCTGCTGAGGAGACACTCCACTGTGTAGTTTTCAGAGGCATTTCCGGCTCCCAGCCTACAAATCGTGGGGAGATCCAGCGATCAGTCTTGGGGGGTAATCGCTCTTGCTTTAACCTCCCCGGATCTGGATTGTGATCTAGGGTGGAAGTTGTGGGTGGGTTTACAACTTGCCAGAAACGGAAGTTGCCCCCCACACGTTCGGGACGAAAATTCCTCTATCTGGCCTTAAAGCCATAGTGTGGCAACAAGCCCAAAAGTCAAGCAATTAAGTGGCAACATGCCAAGGCAAAGGAAACAGAAAAATGCAACCCTAGACTCCTATTTTGGGGGCATAGAGCGGGAAAAGGACTGTGAGGTCAGAAGTCCTGCTCCAAAAGCCCCAGGGGAAAACATGAGCGGGTTGCAGGCCATAGAGGACCTTAAGAAGGACTTTAAAAATCAAATAAGAGAAGTGGAGGAAAAATTGGAAAGAGAAATGAGAAGGATGCAGGAAAAGTATGAAATGAGGGTCAACAGCCTGACTGAGGAAAACAACACCTTAAAAAATAGACTAACTCAAATGGCAAAGGAGGCCCAAAAGGGCAATGAGGAGAAGAATGCCTTAAAAAGTCGAATTTGCCAGATGGAAAAAGAATCTCAAAAGTTCACTGAGGAGATTCATTCCTTCAGAGTTAGACTGGAGCAAATGGAAGCTAGTGACTTTATGAGAAATCAAGATGCTGTTAAGCAGATCAAACAAACGAAAGATTAGAAGGCAATGTGAAATATCTCATGGGAAAAACCACTGACCTGGAGAATAGATCCAGGAGAGACAATTTAAAAATTATTGGACTACCTGAAAGCCATGATCAAAGAAAGAACCTAGAAATCACCCTTCAAGAAATTCTCAAGGAAAACTGCCCTGATGTTTTAGATCCAGAGGGCAAAATAGAGGTTGAAAGAATCCACCGATCACCTCCTGAAAAAGATCCCAAAAAGAAAACTCCCAGGAATATTATAGCCAGGTTCCAGAATCCCCAGATCAAGGAGAAAATACTACAAGCAGCCAGGAAGAAACAATTTCAATATTGTGGAAACACAATCAGAATAGCCCAGGACCTGGCAGCTTCTACACTGAGGGATCGAAGGGCATGGAATATGATATTCCAGAGGGCAAAAGAACTGGGAATGAACCCAAGGGTCACCTACCCAGCAAAACTGAGTATTTTGTTTCAGGGGAAAATATGGTCATTCAGTGGAATAGAGGACTTTCAAGCATTCTTGAGGAAAAAACCAGAATTGAATAGAAAATTTGACATCCAGACACAAGAAGCAAGAGATGCCTGAGAAGGTAATCAGGGAAAAGAAATCAAAAGGAACTTATCAAAGTTGAACTATTTACATTCCTATATGGAAAAGCAATAACTGTGACTGATGATATCTTTCTCACTATGAAAATAATGGAAGAAGGGGTGTGGTCATATGAATACATATGTGAATGTGTGTGTATATGGTTACAGTTATATATGGATAGAGGGCATAGGTTGAATTTGTTGGGAAGGGAGAGTACTCAAGGGATGAAATTATGAGGTGAGAGAGGAAAGTGGCAAGAGGAGATGGGGAGAGACATGGTAGGGTAAACTATCTCATGTAGGGAAGTGGGTGCAAAGGAGGGGGAGAATAAGGAAGGCTAAAAAGGCAAAACCACATTCACATTGAATTTGGTTCAGGGAGAAAATGACATACATACTAAATGGGATATCTCAACCTGCAGCAGGATAGGGGGAAGGGGGATGAGAGGAGGGATGATGGATGGGAGGGCATCCTTGGGGTGAGGGGAGGTTGGAAGTACCCACTATAGAAGAGGGACAGGATCATGTAGGGAATGGACCAGGTGGGGGGTGGGATGAGTGGGAGGGAATTATAAGCAGCCTTGTACAATATATCTACTATGATAATGTTTTGCATAGCTAGACATGTACAACATATACTGAATTACTTATATCCCAAGAAGGAATGGGTGACAAGGGAGGAAGGAAATGGATCTGAAAGTCAAGGTCGTAACATTAAATGTTTCAAATATATATAAATACTATTATTAATACTCTTTTGCCTATAATTGGGAGATAAGATGTGCAGGCATTGGACACAAAGATTCATCTTCCTCTAATGGAAAAGTCGATGGGGGTATGGGAGAAGGTATGGGAGAGAGCAGATTGGAGGAAGCGATATCTTGTGGGACTGCTATTCTGGGAGGTTGGGTAGGGGAATAATGGGGGGAAAATGATTGTAACTCAAAATCTGGCGGAAATGAATGATGTAAAACAGAAGTTAATAAAGTATTTGTTTAATAAAGAAAAAAAAAAGATGGAAAAAAAAATGCGGCCTCAGATACTCATTAGTTGTGTGATTTTAGGCAAGTCACTTAACCTCTGTTTGCATAATCCACTGGAGGAAGAAACGGTAAATCACTCCAGTATCTTTACCAAGAAAACCCCAGACAGGGCCAAGAAGAGTCAGTCAACTGACCCGCAACATTTGGAGATAGCCAAAGTTCATGACTGAACAACAACAACAACAACAACAACAACAAAAGGTATGGCACAAAACAAGGTAGAAAAAATGTCAACGTTTCTAGATGGTTCTCCCAATGAGGGGTGGCTATGATTCAATAATTTTGATGTTGGTGTAACAGGTGTGAACAGCTAGGATAGTAAAGAAGGGAGCATTTGACTTGCACTAACTCCTTCTGTCCAGTCATTGGGAAAATTTGTGCTCTGCATTTGGAGATAAGCATCAGGCCCTGTCTCCAATGATCCAATATAACTGCTTTGCATGGAATTGATGTATATGTATGAAAGAGGAGAGGGGAGGGGAGGGAAGGAGAGGAGAGGAGAGAGGAAGGGAGGAGGGGAGAGGAGAGGAGAGGAGAGGGGAGGGGAGGGAAGGAGAGGAGAGGAGAGAGGAGGGGAGGAGGGGAGAGAGGAGAGGAGAGGAGAGAGGAGGGGAGGGGAGGGAAGGAAAGGAGAGGAGAGAGGAGAGGAGAGGAGAGGGAGGCAGAGCACTGACACAAAGCAGCTAGAGCCAGACTAAGCCATTTCCAGGAACAAATTGAAGCCAAGGAAACTTGCTTCTTTTCATTTCTACTTTGAAATGTTAAGCAGAGAAGAACCTGGGAATATGGAAATTCACCTTAAAGTACAATTCTTACTTTTACTAAGAATGTAAACACATCATTTATTGATTGTAATATCTAAGCCTGTATGGAAATTATCTTCCCTTAACTACTAACTTTCACAATATAAGACCTCGGTCTGGTTATCTAGCTTTGTCTGGAGCCTTGTAGGATTGCTTGCATAAATAAACATTTCCACAAAATAATAGACTCTCAGAGCCACAGATTACTGAGTCCATATAATCCAACCTCTATCTGAAATGTTTTTTTTAATAATTTTAAAAATCATCTCTATGCCATATCTTACAAGTGGCCATCTAACCTTCTTTTGAAGCATTCCAATGATGGGGAACCCAATTACATCCCAAGGTAAACCTGTCCAGTGAGGGGCAGTTCAAATTGCTGGGAAGATTTTGATTGATGATTTTGAAAATCACTACAATGCTGATAATATTCATATGCATACACAGAGATATGAGTGTGTTTTACTGGATCTATGATTTAATTAGTATAAGAGAATCTTCCAATAAGGAACTTTCTGTAACAATACAGAATGGTACTTGCTATGCAAATTTTGGTATAATTACGTAGACCAGTTAAAAGTTAAGTGATTTGTCAAAGGTCATAAAGCCAGTATAGTTCAGGAATGGGACTTAAACTCAGGTCTTCCTGAAACCAAGGCTAGCTCTCTATTCAGCATGTCATGATGCCTCTTCTTATAAACAAGAATAGTTAAAGTATGCATAGACACACACATGTACATGCACACACACACACAAACACAATGTACACAGACATAAATACATACATGTACCTCAAAGATATAGACATATACATGTACATCAGAGTAACTTTCCAAAATAGATATAAGCATATCTTGTTAGCTATATAATTTTATTAAGTAACCCATTAAGATGATCAATCACAAAAAAGACACCAATCTTGACTGGTAGGGGGAGTTTCTTACAAGAGATCCATGGACCACTGAACTCACAAGCCTAGTTTCAAAACAATGAACACCAGCTATATCATAATCACTATCCTTGTCATGGTCATCATACATATTACCTACTCATTAAAATAAATCTTGTTAACAATATGTTGTTCCAGACTGGAACAGTATTCCTTGTTACATAGTGAATTTCTCATCACTGGAGTAGTTCAAGAGAAGGTTGAATAATCACCTGCTATGTGTACAATCAAGGGGACCAGTTTGTTTTTTGTAAACAGTGGGTTAAATGGCTTCTGAGACTCCTCAAGAGCTGAGAGTCTATGATGATATCCAAATGTCTACTTTGATAGAAATATGTAGAATATTTCCTATACCAAGGAAGTCATTGGTTCAATCATCCTTTCTGACTATAGAACTGTATCTATAAAAGCATGTATGCATTATATGCATATATATGCATATACATATATATGTGTGTATATTCATATAAGCATACGTTTATGTGCATATATGTAGGATAAGGGTATATATGTGTAGGTATATATGTGTGTGATAATCATCCATACAAATGTGTATGTTTCAATATCTATATCTAAATCTATATACACATACACACAAGTATGCACAGATATGAAGATACGGAGGATTAATAATTATCCTACAACATCTAGTCTTAGACAGTTACTTGGGAAAATGGGACATTGTTATTTGCCTAAAGTCACACAGCTATTATTTGTTAAGGAAATAACTTGGTAACTTGCATCTCTCTCTCTCTCTCTCTCTCTCTCTCTCTCTCTCTCTCTCTCTCTCTCTCTCTCTTTTCTCTCTCTCTCTCCCCCCCTCTCCCCTCTCTCTCTGTCTCTTTCTCTGTCTCTCTCTGTCTGCCCTCTCTGTCTCTCTCTCTCCCCCTGCCTCTCTTTCCCTTTCTTTCTCTCTTCCTCTTTCTTCAACATAACATGGTGACTCTCACAAATGGCCATACAACTATAACCTAGAAAAATGTTATTAATTTCAGGTCACCTCAAATCTAGGTGTGGTTTTTGGTATTTAGAAGTTCATATTAAGGTACAGGGGGAAATAATAGATAATTATATATTTACAGAAGAATTTCAGAGCCAGAGGTTTATTTTTGAGTCCTAGGATGATGGTCAGAGTTGGATGAAGCATTAGAAATAATTCACTTCAACCCAATCATTTTACAGTTGATTAAGTTTGGGTAGTGAGATGTTGAGTGACCTGGTCATTGTCACTCATATTGGGATAGTATTTGAACCTAGATTTTCCTGATTCCAAATCAAGGGTCCTCTCCACTAACTGCATTGTACTTCTGCTTTGGAAATTTAAAATCCTTGTTTTACAGATGAGGAAATGTGGATTTGAGAGAAGCCAAGTGATGTAGTTGAAGGTCAAATGACTGCTTAGTACTAGAAATTCAGGCCTCTCATCCAATTTCAGGCCTTCTCCCTACTCTAGCATACTACCTCTACTTAAAGGTTTTCATATTTGAATTCTATTAGAAATTAACAATATTTAAAAATCCTTATTTCATTCGAGCTTATATCTAAAAAGTATGAAGGGATAAATAATTTTACTCAACTTACTCACTTTGGTGTTCATTCAACTCAGTCCAATTCAATGGTCATACATTAAACACCTACCAAAAAATAGATCCTTGGCAGGGCCTGGAAAATCAAAGACAAAATCAAAACAATTTCTGATCTTGAGGATTTTATGGAGGGCAGCTAGGTGGCACCACAGTGCACTGAGAAGAAACAGCTTAAAGTCAGGAAGACTCAACTTTCTGAGTTTGAAACTGGCCTCAGATATTTACTAGCTGTGTGACCCTGGGCAAGACACTTAACCCTGTTTGCCTCAGTTCCTCATCTGTAAAATGAGACAAAGAAGGAAATGACAAACCATGCCAATATCTTTGCCAAGAAAACTCCAAATGGGGTCATGAGGAGTCAGACACAACCGAATTACTAAACAACAAAGGAGCCCTTATATTCTACTGTCACCTATAACACAAAAAGAGATAGTTTCAAAATGGAATAATCATAACAGCCTGAGGAATCCAGAAAGTTTTTATATAGGCAGTATCATCTGAGGTTTTTCTGTCATTAAATTTGTGACCTAATAATAATAAGCACAGAAAGAAAAGAAGAAATGTAAGCAGGAATAGTAACATGGTATAGGAGTTAGAGAGCCAGCCTTGGAGTTAGGAAACCCTAAGTTCCAGTCTTATCTCTGATCCATATTGATTGAATGAATATGGACGTGTCCCTTAAGTCAAGTCAACAGGTATTATTAAGTATTTATATCTATGTATCACAAACTGTTCTAAACTTATTGTATAACAGGCAACAAAGGCTATAAATAAGTTATAGATGAGTTACTGACCTATATCAGTGCAGGGAAAGGTCAGCTAGGTGACACAATAGATAGAATGCTGGGTCCTGTAGTTAGGAAGTCTCCTCCCTCTTTCTGACTTCAAATCTGCCCTCAGACACTTACTAGTTGTAGGTGAAGTCACTTCACCCTGTTTGCCTCAGTTTCCTCATCTATTAAATGATCTGGAGAAAGGAATGGCAAACCACTCCAGTATCTTTGCCAAGAAAATCCCAACTCAAGAAGAGTTGGATATAACTGAGAAACAACTGAAATAAACAAACAAACAAAAAACAGTGGGAGGATCATCTGATTTAGGAAGTTCCCTACACTAAAAAAGCATAGATTAAGACCAAAAAATAAATGATCAAAGAATAATGGAAAAAGGAAGATGTGTAGGTTAGTCAACAAGCATTTTCCACACCTATTTTCTGTCATGCACTGCACTAAGCACTGGGAATTTAAAAAAAAAGGCAGATGACAGGTATTACGCTTAAGAAGAAACAGGAGACAACACTAAAAGTCTATGTACAAACAAGATAGAGAGAACATAAATTGGAGATAACAAAAGAAAAGCTCTAGTGTAAAGGGAAATAAGAAAGGTAGTCTTAAATGGGAAAGAGGGGAATTAAGCAGATCCCAATTCTAGGAATTCAATTCAATTTTTAAAATTCTTAAGGGAAAAATTTCTAAGTGTCTATGATGTTCATGGCACAGGAAAATATTGCATAATCCCTAAATTGCAGAAAGTTCCAATCTAATAGTAGTCATATTATTGTATACTAGTAACAGTAATCTAATGAGAGATTAAACATGATGCCAAATAAATGTGAAAAGACATGGAGAAAAGGATACTAAGGAAAAAGAATCCAGAAAAATTTGCTCTAGGAAAAGTTTAGGTAAAAGAGAACACTTTCTGGGGGGATAGGGAGAGGGAAGGGAATAAAGCAAATCTTCCTGAGAGAGATGGTAGGGAAAACTTCCCACAAAGCAGAAGGATGGGATGCACTCTAAGCCTGGGAGTTCATAGGACTTTAGAAGCAATCAGGTCCAACTTCTTTATTTTATAGATGAGGAAATTGAGTTGCAGAGAAGTTAAGTACCTAGTGGTTCTACAAGAACACAGAAAAGTAGGTAGAGGGAATAAGAGAAAGAAAATCCTTATGTTGCCTGTAACATAGAAAGTAGAAAATAGACTTGTGTGAAATGAAGCTGGAAAGGTGTAATGGCAAGCAAAGGAGTACTTAGCACATTGTTTCAGTTCAAGTGTCTTTGAGTCTTTCCCATGATTATATCAAGTCTTTGTTGGAAACAGAAACTGTGAAAACCACAGTAGGAGGGACTTGCCAGGAAGGACTTGCCAGGAAGGACATAAGAGATGGGTGGAACAGGGAGGAGCTAAAGACCATATAAAAGCAGGAGCACAAGCTCAGACTGAGAAGAACTGGGAAGAAGCATGGTTGTGGCATCAACGCTTTGTCTGCTTGTGTTGATGTTACTTTGTCAGACCTGTCTGCTGATAGAAGATGTTGCTGCTGTTAACAGATGCCTTGGGACCTTACTGCTGGTTAAGAAACATTGAAAGAGGATTTTCTTGTTGTCTGTTTACAGAAGTCCTAGAGGAGGGTTTTACTGATGTTTTCAGAGGTCCTGGGACTATATTGATGATTTGTGTTGTCTTTCAGACCTTATTTGTAGGTCTGTGCTGATTTCACAGGCAGAAAGTGAATTGATGATTCAATTTGTATGAATGCTTTGTGGCTCTGTTAAGCTTTGTCTTCCCAGAAACAAAAACTGGTAAAGGCTTGAGGTGGACTGATCACTGTAAGCTTCAATATGGAATGGGAACTGGATGAGGAGCTGAGAGCTGCCTACCTGTGAATCCAGGTGATGGTTGGGTGAATTTAGGCAACAGCTGGGACCATGGGAGAGGAACCATGGAGTTTGGGAGCCAGCTCCTAGTCAAGATAAAAAGGACCTTTCCTTGGGTACTTAATGCTAGCTGACAAGGTCATGATTTACTGTGACCTAGGGGTGGGAGAACTTTGTACTTTGTACCCCTGAAGGATGACTGAGTTAAGGATGATTGGAAGCTAGTCTCCAATCAAGTAGAAAGAAGGCTTTGTGATTGATGAGATTAAGGTAATGTGACAGGGGTGGGAGACCTTTGTACTTTCCATCCTTTAAGGAGGATTACTCCTGAAGGATAACTGAGTTAAGGACTTACTGAATGATATCTTTTGTTTAAAACTATGTGGCCACTTTAGTGATAAGTTGTTATATCATTGAGAATGCTGTACTTTGGTTTCTGTGAATGCTTTCCCTTAGTTTATTGCTGAATAAATAGAGTCCACTATACTATATGATCAGAACCTTAGAGCTATTCTCCTCTGGAGAACTACTCATGCTTGGCTTTACAAAAGGAAGGATGCAGTGCAGGATCAATGATATAGAGTTAGAAAAAATAAGTCAAATGGAGCCATATTGTGAAGGACCTACATAGCAAGAAAAGAATCCATGTTGGATACTATGGGTAATGAAGTCTTTGAAGGTTTTAGAACTCTAGCATGATCAGATCTGTCTACACCTTACAGGGATTGTCTTGGCACTGATGCACAATCCATTGGGTTGGCCAAGGTTTGGGCCTGTTATTAAATAGGTATAGGTGGCAATTTGGAGGAACTCCCTCTCCCAAAGCTAATCAGCACTTTCTTTCTAACTCAGAATTGTATGCATTTTTTTTTAGGTCACTTACAGGTTAAGTGACTTATCCAGGGCCATAACAACAGTATATATCAGAGGAGGGGATTGGAACTCTGCTCTTAATGGCTGCAACTCCAGCTCTCTATCCACTGTGCAAGACTACCTCTATTTGAATTAGAAGTATAAGATTGCATGACTAAATTAGAAATCTTTATATAGGAAAATTGGACCGAGATGATGATGGTGATGGTGATGATGATCATGATGGTGGCGACGATGACAAAGACAATGGTGGTAGTGGTAGTAGTGATTTTAATATGGACAGAATTCAGGATATTTTTTGGGTTAGCTAGTCTTTTTAAACTTATACAATTATAGATTTAAATCTGAAAGGTATCCTTAAAGTTTTCTAGTCTAATCCTTAATTATCTTACAAATGAGGAAACTAAGACCCAGACAAGTTATGTGCTTCAAGTAAAATATTTACTAATTAACAAGATCAGAATCTGAACTCCAACCATCTTATTCTAAATTCTTTAATGTACCTTAAAATGAAATAGTGATCATGGACATAAGGATATAAGAAAGGAATTTTCATGTTTAATGAAGGAAATGTGGAAGGAAGGGCTATGGCAGTTATTAGACCTGGGGAAGAAAGTTGCACCAGTAAAGGAGACAATCTTCAAATACTTTATAATTTCACTTTCCCTATTTCCATTTCAAGTAAGTAACCAAGAGGATGGTCTCCTGTAATGGAAAGACATTTTTAGAATGCCAAATATGAATTCATATTTAAAGGCAATGCATCTTTTCTTGGCAGCCAAGTCATATGAGAAAGGCAGGAGCATGCAAAAAAATTTTGTTTGATCTTACTTGAAGTCACAAAAGTTTCTGAACCTATTGGTATCAAGAAAAAAAAGTAAAATATTGATGTCATTCTCTATACTTAGATCATGCCTGGTAATTCCTTTAATTTTTTTCTTAGGCTCCTTAGGAAGTCCTAAATCTATAATATATATATATATATATATATATATATACATATATATATATTAGAAATATATTATTATTATTATATTATATATAATATATATAAGATATATATGTATTATATATATTAGAAATACTAGTATTGTTTATCCTTTGGAAAAATAAAATTTATGGACCTTCTAAAAATGATGAATGTGGAAAGCAAAAAGATAATGATTGTAGAGGCAATTTACATGGAAGGGTGGCTTTGGGGATGTTAAAATCTCCCCTCAACGTATACACACAAAACTAAAATGAAACAAACAAAGGAATTTATGAGTCATAATACTGTGATAGGAATATAAAATTCAGTTGAAATCAACAAGAGGTTTCAAAACATAAATGATGTTATAGAATTTCATTTCATCAGAACACTGAAAAGGAATCATATTAGGTCTCATTGACATACCATGAGGGAAGAAGAAATTGAGATATGAACTAGAGGGCAATAAAGTTAGCTGGGTTAGAGTTGGAATTAAGAATTCTTTTAATGACCCAATTAAAAAAAATACACACAACAACAACCAGTAATTACTAGACCAATATCATTCTGGAATGATGAGGTATGGGCTCTGGGAGCCTCCTCTAGTTCTCCTTGAGTCCTTGAGGTACAGGCTTTGGGAATCTCCCTTGAACTCTGATTAAATAGTCTCTTTTGATGAGGCATTTGCATGGGGTAATAAACTTTACATTGTGGCTGGGCCCAAACCTAGATTACTAGAATTCCCACCCTTGAGCCTGTCAAAAAAACCATCCACCCTTGAACTGGCCTAGCCCACCATTGTCCAAGTATCCTCCAGCAACTTCCCACCCTTAATCACAACCTTCTATCTATAAGACCCCATCTGGTCTCCACGTCCCTGAGAGTGCCATAGAATGACCTAACACAGACTTAATCCTGTGTCTAATACAAGTGAACTTTTAATAAACTTTTCTTTGGCTGAGAGAAGACTTGAGTCGAATTCATTCGGCAGGACACAGGGCATGTTGGTATTTTGGGGTCTCCAGAGCAATCCTAAACCTCTTTATGGGTAGTCTCTTCATGGAAGAAGGTAGGTCTCCAGTGAAGGGTCCCTCAGATATGCTCTTGAACCTGAATTTTCAATCCTTTTTTTTTTTTACCAATTTTGCTAAAAATTGAGATTGGATATGTACCAAATGTGAAGATTACACACAATTTTATCAGACGAGAAAGCTAGGTCAAACACTAAACACAATATAAATAAATGTAAATTTCTCTACTCAGGTTCAAAAACTCACCTTTCTAAGCACGAGGTAGAGCAGAGATGGTTATATGGCATTCAGGGGTAAAAGTGGTACAGAGTTTACTCAGTTGTAAGATGAGACCCTGGAAGTCCGAATAGCTTCCTTTTAAACTTGGCATTTTCTTGCCTAGCACAATGCCTTGCTCTTGAGCACAAACTTAATGAATGCTTGTGGAAGTGAGTCTAAATAAACAGTGGAACACATATGAAGAAAGTCCCTGGGGGCAGCTAGGTGGAGCAGTGAATAGAGTACCTGAACCTGAGTTCAAATCTGACCTCAGACATTTAACATTTTACTAGCCATGTGACCTTGGGCAAGTCACTTAACCCTAATTGCTCTGCCTTCTCCCCCCTCCAAAAAGAAAAAAAAGGTTCCAATTTACTAGGGAATAACTGGAAAAACCCTTGATAATGAAACATTATTTGACAGAAAGACATGACATACATGAAAAATTATTGGGGGAAAAGATAACATGGGAGATGTTTGTGAACTAAAGGGTAAAATAATCAGAATCTAGAGAAGAAAGCACACAATAACTATGGACCTGAAGAGATTATTGAAGTGTCTAATTCTGGGGTGGCTAGGTGGCACAGTAAATAAAGCACCAGCCCTGGAGCCAGGAGAACCTGAGTTCAAATATGTCCTCAGACACTTGACACACTTACAAGCCCTGTGACTTTGGGGAAGCCATTTAACCCCAATTGCCCTCCAAAAAAGCAAAAAAAAAAAAAGTGTCTAATGAACTGAAATATTAATGAAGACAGTGGGGAACAAATAATGAAATATATCTATTCACTCACAGTACAGAGATGGGTGCTATCAGAGAAGAGTATTATATATACACTGCCAGATATGGTTACTATATTGACTGTTTTTTGGAAAGAAGGAAATGAACATTTATTAATCCTCCATAATATG
The DNA here is from genome assembly GCA_011680675.1 of Gymnobelideus leadbeateri. Taxonomy (NCBI): domain Eukaryota; kingdom Metazoa; phylum Chordata; class Mammalia; order Diprotodontia; family Petauridae; genus Gymnobelideus; species Gymnobelideus leadbeateri. The sequence goes on from WOXC01003303.1 coordinate 28,426, forward strand.
CCAGATGGCATATTAAGCCCTTTACAAATTTTATTTTATTTGATCTTCACAGTGACCCTGTGAAAGCGGAAGTTATTATGATCCCCATTTCATAGTTGAGGGAACTGAGGCAAAGCAATCAAATGATTTTTGCCATGGGTCACATAGTATCTGACTCAGGATATGATCTCTGATCTTACTTTTTCCAAGTCCAGCACTCTATTCACTGTCCTATCTCACTGGGACTGAATTGCTTTTTCTGTCACAATAAAGCATTCAGTCTGGGAGTTGGGGTTAAAACAATGGTATCAATAAAATATCTTAATATCATTGAGACATGAAATGCATATGTATATTCTGTGTTTTGGGTAACATTTAGAGATGTGTAGGGTCTAGAAGAAAAAAAAAGCAGCAGCAAATAACCTTGCAATATTCTGAGCTGATCAGAAGACCTTTGGAGTTTTCTTCTACTTCCGGAGGCCACATCTGTGTTAGATCATTTATGAAATAGTATTCATCCAGAGAAGGGCAATAAGGATGTCAAGGAAACTTTGGCCCCTGCTTTACAAGGAGAAGTTGGAGAAACAGGAAATATTTGAGCTGTACAAAAGATGTGCTAAGGGATGGAATGATCTTTAAAAATATGAATGACAATGAGGTGCAAGAGTCATTAGAATTGTTTTCCTTGACCCCAAAAGTTTAAGTAGCAGTATTGACTGGAAGTTGCCAAGAGGCAGGTTAAAGGTTCATGCAAGGTTGGGGTATGGGTAGTAAAAAGGGGAAGACTTCCTATCTAACTGAAATCACAAATGGAATGAATGGGCTCCTTGGAAGTTGAAAGTGTCACTATCGTATATGTGATGACTAACTTTGATAGACTGCATTCCTCTCAGCAATACAAGGTTAGAAGACAACTGCAAAAGACTCATGATGGAAAAAGATGTCTACAAAGAACTACAGAGTCTGAATGCAGATTGCAGCAAGCTACTTGTTCTCTTGCTTTTGCGTTTTGTTTTCTTTTGTCCCTTCTTTCTCATTGCTCAGTCCATTGGTTATAATCCTTCTTTACAACTTGAGTAATGTTTAATGTGAAGGGATTTGTAGAATCTATATTTGGTTGCATGGAGGGGGAAGGAGGAAGAGAGAGAGAGGGAGAAAATTTGAAACCTAAGGGATTGTGGAAGTGAGGGCTTCTAATAGCAAAGCAGATCATTTTAGAATTCCTATTCAATTAGGAGTTTGGCTAGCTAACCCTTGTGAATCTTCCATGGAGCTATAAGAATACAGGAATTATTTGCTCATCCAGGATTGCTAGGTTGCTAGATTCTGTGAGATGTGATTATTCTTTCTTGTCTTAATAACTAATTATTAAATTGGGATCAAAGTTTTCCACTTTTCTATTTTCTCATCCAGAAATTAACCAATATGTGACATCTTAGATGAAGATTTATCCCAGCCAAGGTCCTATCAGACAGCAAAAGAAATTCTAAGTTTGGGCTAATAGGTACATTTTTAGTCACTGCGTTTGTTCATACAGGTCTGGGGAAGTGTTAATTCTCATTTTGGTAAGACATGTGATATGGAAATTGATGAATCTCTTTCACCAAGATTTAGGTGATTTGAGCTACATGCTCCAGTATTCTAATTGTAATATAGCCCAGCCTATCATTGTAATATTCATTTTCTCCTTAATTGTTAACCAGTCAGAGTTGATTGCCATCCTCAGGAACACCTGCTCTTCAAAGAACTGTGAATCTACTACCATAAGGGATCTTTGGTCTAAGAGAGATGACCAAATGACCATCCTTTTATTAATGAAAATGCTTGAATTATTAATAAAATTTTAAATTATTCTGAAATTATGTCTCTTGAACCTTTTTTTTTAACTGTCACAACTTGAAATTGTGGGACTTAGGCTTAAGTTCCATGCTCTAATTTTTATCTTCCTAGGTATGTAGCCATGCTCAGTTTACTTTAGTTTTTGGCATCTCAGTTTCTTAGCCTCTAAAATATTATGAGGACATAATATGTATACATAATATTTCATATATAATATCAACATAAAAACAATAGGCTCATTGTGAGCATTTTAAATTTTGGAACTGCTACATGTGTGGTAGTTTATATAATCAAGCCCCAAGTTTACACCCAGTTATGGGAGTAACTCCCCAAAGCAGGGCAGATTCTGCATCCTAGTAGAAACACCAGCTATCTGAAATGCCCCTACTTACTCCAAGGAAGCCAAAATGAAACTGACCCCAAATGTTTACGTTTAGTTCCTGCTTCTCCTCCCAGGAAAAAGAAGGAACAGCATGTGGCATGGAGTGCAGGACACCACGCCACTCAGCAATGGTCCTATAATTAAGTAAAATGGGCCATTTGTTGAAAAGTAATATTGTTTCCTTTATTTGAGCAAATGACATGGACTCGTTTTTTGCCCATTGTGCAGCCAGGACTGTCACATTATTCCTAGGGCTCTTCATATTAACAGTCCATTAACATGAAAAAACCCATCTCTGGCCCATTAAAACAATAGACTGTGGGTCAGAAATGAAATTGTAATGGCAAATGGCCATCAGGGGCCAGGCCTTGGCAGACAAAGCCTTGTCCTCTATTCCTGTTCTAGGACTCAAGAGCTGTTCCTAGGAGGGCCAGTTTGCTGGGTTGTAGCTATTTTCTGAGACCAGGGAGAGCTCTCAAATGATGTGGTCTGGGGAGGGAGGGCAGTGATGGAGTGGTGTGTGGTGGCAATGAGACTTTCTCTAAGCCCTCTTGGTTTCAGTGATTTGTTATCTGTCTTTCTGTCTAATTATTTATCTTATCAATATAAATACAGCAATGGATCCATCAGCAAGCAACATGGTGTAACTGATAGCACACTAGTTTAGAAACAAAGGACCCAATTTTGACTTTCCAACTCTGCCACCTGCTACTCATGTGACTTTGGGCACTTCATTGAACCTCTTTGAGTCCGTTTCCTCATCTGTAAAATGAGTGTATTGGACTAATCTCTAAGATCCCTTCCAGAGCTGTCTATTATCACTTCTCACCTAGACTACAATAGCCTCCTAACTGGTTTTATTAGATCATTTCATTTCCCCTATACTCCAAAATAACTGATTTTTGTTCAAGGATAGGACTGGTCATATCACACTCCTCAATTAACTCTAGCAGCTCCTTATTACCTCTAGAATCAAATATTCACTCTGTGGATGGGCATTTCTATTTCTTTATCATCTCCTCTTTTCCTATCTTTCTTAAATATTATTGTCTTCTCCATATTCTGACATCTATACATATTTGCCCATGGGATGTTTCTCACACATGACTCTCCATATCTATGCCTTGTCACTGGCTGTCCCCCACCCCTGGAATGTCCTCCTTTCTCAGTTCCCCTTTTTATAATCCATGGTTTCCTTTGGGACTCACCTCAAGGACCTCTTAGCATAGCTACTCCCTAGATCCTCTTCCATCAAAAGCTAGTGCTGTCCCCTCTAAGATTACCTTGGTTTACTTTGTATATTCTTCATATATCTTGCATATACCTTTATAGATCTACATGATCTCCCCCAGTGTAAGCTACTAAAAGGCCAGCAAATGTTTTGTATTTTTTTTCTTTTGTCATTGCATCCTAGACTTAGCATTATTCCCTGGACATACTAAGTCCTTTAATAAATGTCGGTTGGTTGGTTGAATGATTGGTTAGTTGGTTGGTCTATGATTTAAGACAATTAGTCTGAATTAGAACATCCTTATGCCCACAACTTTATTGTCATACCTCCCCTATCACTACTGAGGATTGAAGTCTAGTTTAATTAATTATCCAAAAGGAGTTCTGGTCACTTTCCTAATTAATGATGTGGTATTATTTTTTATTTATTATATTTTTTTTCTGTGATTGAAAAAAAATGACCTGATTTGAAGGAATCAATCTGCCTTCCATTTTTATTCTTTTTCCCCTTTCTTCTCTCTTCCTTTCCTGTCATTCTTATCTCCCTTCAGTTATTTCTTCATTTCTTCATGTTTTATTTCTTCTTTCTTTCCATCACATTTTTCTCCATTATTTTTCTTCCTTTATTTGCTCCCTTTCTCTCTCCTTCAATTCTTCCCCTTCTTTTTTCTTCTATCCTTTACCTTATTTCTTTCTATCCATTATATGTTGTCATTTTTTGCATCCTTCCTTACTTTTATTACTTTTTTTCCCTTTCTTTTATCACATAAGTATATCTGTGTGCAATACCAGCCCCAAATCTGTCACCATTACTTAGATGCTTTATAAGATACTCAAGATGGCCAAGCTAGGTCAAAAGCACATATGACACTACAATCCACACCACAATTAGGGATCTGCTAAGCTTACTCTTACTTTTCCCTATGTGATAATCTTCAAATATACTTGGATACAAAATGCACAATTTTTCCAGTCCTGGCTGTAAGGAAAGTACTTAAATAACTATAAGGACAGTCTTAAAATAGCTGATACAGTTATTTAGAGCACACACAAAGTACAGAACATTCTCAGTGTCTCAATAACTAGAGTCAGGACTCAGGGCAGAGTACAAGCATTAAAAATTGGAAGTTCTCACAGAAAATGCAGTTCCATGATCAAAACCAAAGCAACCAATCCCCTGCTGGGAAATCAGGCATTCTTAAAATGAGCAAGAAAATAAGAGTGCCCCCTCATCTCTGTACTCCTACCAGATGAGTATATTTGCTTTGGACTGTGGCAGGGGGGAGCTAGAATTTTAGAATTGGAAAGGAATATTGATGGTTGTTTAAATCAACCCCCACCCCATAAAGTCTCTTAAAGCATGGATTACTGATTGATTCATACTCGGGCATTGATTCAGCCAAGTGTTCATTAATCTTCCTTCAAAATGGGAATTCAGCTATTCCTAGACAAAGAGGTGAAATAGTATTAGTGAGTGTAAGTAGCTTGAGGGTAGAATGTTTTTTTTTCCTTTTCTTGTCTCTGTATCCCCAATGTCTAACATAGTTTTGGCACAAATTAGGGTCTTAATAGATGGTGACGATTGATTATAATCATAAACCATTCTTTCACCTAAAAAGTATGATAATAATATTTTCCTAAGAGTCTTTTATATTGGAGAGGATATCATAACCTCCCAGATGAGACCAAGTATTTCACATTGCTTAGCATTAGGATATCAAGATTTCAGTGATATGTGATTTCACTGAAAGAGGGTGCTCCCTCTGAGTATACAAATCATAGCACATCTATCCATTTTAAAGAGATGGCTTGCTTAGATTCTATGTCCCCCCCCCCCAAGTCTATTATGCTGGAGATAAGCCTTTGATGATGAATCTCTTCACACTTAGCCAGATTGGTCCATAGGCAACATAGCTCTGAGAGCCCAATGAAATAATGGAATAGGGATTTGAGATGTGACTGGTATCATGAGATTTGTACATCAGAGAAACAAGCATTAAGACAGCCCTGATCTTGATCTTGGAACTTTAAGTTGGATTTCACCCAGGCTTGGGAGTTTTTAAAGACACAAGGAGTAAGGGATTGTATGAACTAAGTAGCAGCAGTAGAGGGGGAATATAGCTCCTAAATCTGGCCAGGATTCAGTGAGTGAGGCTAGAAAGAATAGCATAGAGTCATCAACAGAAGAAGAAATTAAAAGGAGAACTGGATTGTGTCAGGAAAAAAGAGTTCTTATTAACCTGGCTCCCTCCAACTTTTCTAGTTTATTTATACTATACTCACCCCGATGTACTCTACAATCCAGGGATATTGGTCTCCTTGCTATCCATAAAAAAAAAAAAGCCACTCCATTTTTTTTGTTTGTTTTTTTGCTTTTTTAGAGGGCAATGGGGTTAAATAACTTGCCCAAGGTCACACAGCTAGTTTTGGTTTTGTTTTGTTTTGTTTTGTTTTTTGGCGTGTGTGTGTGTTTCAGTGTCTGAGGCTAGATCCAAACTCAGGTCCTCCTGACTCCAGGGCCAGATCTCTGCTCACTGCACCACCTAGCCACCCCCATTCCATTTTTAATAGTATTTCCCCCTAATTACATATCAAGACAATATTTAGTATTCATTTTTATAAGATTTTGAATTCCACACTAAGGTATGATTGACAGAGTTGTGAACTGATCCAAACATTCTGGAGATCAATTTGGAACTATACCCAAAGAGCTACAAAACTGTGTATACTCTTTGATCCAGCAAGGTCACTACTAGGTCTGTATCCCCAAGAGATCACATACAAAAATATTTATGACAGCTCTTTTAGTAGTGGCAAAGAATTGGAAATAGAGGGGATACTGATCAACTGGGGAATAGTTGAAAAAGTTGTGATATATGAATGCAATGGAATACTATTGTTCTATAAGAAATGATGAGCAGAAGAATTTCATAAAAACCTGGAAAGAATTATATAAACTGTTGCTGAGTGAACTGAGTAAAACCAGGAGAACTGGTTAGTTCTCAGTAACTACAACATTGTATAATGACCAACTTTGATAGACTTCGCTATTCTCAACAATGCAATGATCTAAGATAATTCCAAAAGACACATGATAAAAAATGCTATCCACATCCGGAGAAAAAACTGTGGAGTCTGAATGCAAACTGAAGCATACTATTTTATCTTTTTTTTATTTCTAATGTTTTTTTTTCTTTCTGTTCTGAGTCTTCTTTCACAAAATGATTAATGTGGAAATATGTTTATTATGATTATACATGTAGAGTCAATAGAAGATTACATGACATCTTGGGGAGAACTTTGAAATCAGTATCTTATAGAAGTTAATGTTAAAAGCTAAAAAGAAATAAATATTTTTAAAAGGAAAAACATATTTTGAGTTCCAAATTTTTCTCCCTCCTCTCCACTCACCTCTTCCTAACATGGTAGGCAATTAGATATAGGTTATACATGTACTATCATGTAAAACATATTTCCATATTAGTCACAGTTGTGAAAGAATAAACAGATCAATAGAGAAAAAAAACATGAAAAAAGAATGAAATAAATAAAAAAGTATGTTTTGATTTGCATTCAGTCCACCAGTTCTTTGTCTGGATGTGGAAAGCACTTTCCTTCAACAGTCCTTTGTACTTTTCTTGGATCATTGTGTTGCTGAAAAGAGTTAAGTTATTCATAGTTGATGTTTCTGATAATGTGCACATTGTTTTCCTGGTTCTGATCATTTCACTTTTCAGGCGTTTGCACAAGTGTTTCCAGTTTTTTCTTAAATTTGCCTGATCATCATTTCTTATTGAATGATTGCATTCATTTCCAATTGCATTCAATTACATTCATATACCATACCACAACTTCTTCAGACATTCCCCAATTGATAGGCACCCCCTCAATTTCCAAAATTTTGTCACCACAAAAAGAGCTGTTACAAATATTTTTATGCCTCTGGATACTTTTCGTTTTTTTTTATGATCTCTTTGGGATACAGACCTAGTAATAATATTGCTGGATCCAAGGGTATGCACAGTTTGGTTGTCCTTTGGGCATAGTTCCAAATTGCTCTCCAGAATGAATGAATTAGTTCACAATGCCACCAACAGTACATTAGTGTCCCAGTTTTCACACATCTTTTCCAACATTTATAATTTCCTTTTTTGTCATATTTGCCAATCTTATAGATGTGAAGTCATACTTCAGAGTTGTTTTAATTTGCATTTCTCTAATCAAAAGTAGTTTAGAACACATCTTCATATGCCTATACAGAGCTTTGATTTCTTCATCTCAAAACTGCTAGTTTATATCCTTTGACCATTTATCAACTGGGGAATGGCTTATAGTCTTATAAATTTGAATCAGTTCTCTATATATTTGAGAAAAGAGGTCTTTACCAGAGACACTTGCTGTAAAGATTATTTCCCAGCTTTCAGCTTTCCTTCTAATCTTGGTTGTATTGATTTTCTTTGTGCAAAAGTGTTTCTTTTATTATTATTTAATATAAGAAAAATGATCTGTTATATATTTTGTAATGCAAAAAGCATTACAAAATTTATAACAGATTATTTTGTGACCAAACATCTCTTGTTTGGTCACAAATTTGTAACTCACTTAATTTCTCCTTTAAGAATCTGGAAGCTATATCACTTGTTGTATATATGGTTAGTATTGATTTTACTCCATTGTCTATTGTACCTTTTAGCAAGATTCTGTTTCCTTCCTTATCTCATTTAATTAGGTCTATTTTTGCTTTTGCTTTTTCTGAGATCAAATTTCCTGGTCCTTTTTTTTTCTCTTGAGCTAAAGCATAATAGATTCTGATCTAGCCCCTTGCCTTTACTCTGTGTGTCTCTCTGCTTCAGGTGTCTTTCTTGTAAACCACATTTTGTAGGATTCTGGTCTTTGATCCACTCTGCTATCCACTTCCATTTTATGGGAGAGTTCACCCCATTCACATTGACAGTTATGATACTAAATGTGTATTTCCCTCCATGTTATCTTTTCATCCTGTTTATCCTTTCTCCTTTCACCCTTTCCCTCCTCAGCAGTGTTGTACTTCTGGCTACCACCTCTCCTGGTCTGCCCTTTTTTCTGTCACTTCCCCCCATATCTTTACTTAATCTCCTCCCCTCCTACTTTTCTCTTGGCTAAGATAGATTTCTATATTCAACTGATTCTATATATTAATCCCTTTTTGAGCCAATACTGATAAAAGTAAGGTTCAAGTGATGCCCATCACCCACCCTCTAATTTTTCTTTCTACTATAATAGGTTTTTTATACCTGTTCATGTGAAATAACTTACCCTATTCTATATCTCCCTTCCATCTGTACCCAGTGTACCCCTCTTTCTTATCTCTTAATTATTTTTTGTGTCATTCCCTCACATTCACTTTATATACTTACCTTCTGCCTATGCATATTCCTTCTAGCTAGTATAATTTTTAAGAATCATAAGTATCATTTTTCCATGTAGGGATGTGAATAGTTCAGTTCTGTTGAATCCCTTATGTTTTCCTTTCCCCTTTACCTTTCCTTTCTTGGTCCTCCTTAACACTAATTCCTTGTTTCTGAGACTATCTCCATTCCCAGCATTTCTATTTTATTTGTGCATAGTTACTTTCATTCTGTCTCCCCATTAGACTGTGGGCTCCTCATGGGTAACTTGTATCCCCGTTATATCTCTGGTGTTTAGCATTGGGCCTAAATAATAATAGGTACTTAATATATACTTGACTATATAGATGCTGTGAGTGTCTTAGAACAGAAATTTTGGACTAAAGCTGCTAGTTTTAATTGCCTCATTAAGGTATATAAAAAGTTCTAAAACAACTATTTTTAGGATAGTGAACCTATGGTCTTAAGGTCAAGCATGGTCCTCTTGGTCCTAAAGTGTATCCTCTAACTGAATACAAACGTCAGAAAACAAATTCCTTTAACAAAAGTATTTGTTCTTGGGGGCAGCTAGGTGGTTCAATGAATAGAGCACTAGTCCTGGAGTCAGGAGGACTTGAGTTCAAATCTGGCCTTAGACACTTAATACTTATTAGCCATGTGACCTTGGGCAAGTCACTTAACCTTAATTGCTCTGCCTTCCTCTCTCCAAAAAAAAGCAAAAAAGAAAAAGTATTTGTTCTTAGACTCTGTCAAAAGGCCACACCCAAGGACCAAGAAGGTCACATGTGACCATGAGGTCATAGGTTCCCCACCCTGAACTACTCTTTTTCAATTTCCTCCACCTATGCCTGTCCAGTAGCAGGTATTTTAATATACTCTGCTAACTACTTTGACCTTAGCATTCCCTCTACCCTAGTTTTACCTCAAATTATTTTTTAAATCTATTATCTGGGAATACTTAAAATTTAAATTAAAGTAGAGAGCCAGATCTCTGACTGAAGTAACAGATTTTCCTAATGGGGAACTCTGAGTTATTATGACTATATTACTAACCAATATGAACTCCACCAAATAGCAGAGAAAGGGATAATGTGGACCTGAGGGCCATTATGTTACACCAAACATTTATAACAGGGTGCTGTTGATTAAAATTTTAGGGGCTGATATGACAAGGGAAGGAGGGCATGGTGTAGACAGGCCTTGGTGCAATTCAGCTCTACCCCCTCCAGAAAAGAGGACAGAGAAGAATTAATTGAATACCACCCACAGTGCCACCCACAGAGCCTCCCACTATAGCTGCACAGGTGCTTTGCAAAACTGGAAGAACCATATAAATTTCAGGTTATTATTATTAAATTGAGGCTTGTTCTCTAGGCAGATATTCATAGAGAAAAAAATAAATATAATCAGGACTGATCCTTCATAGTGCTTATTACAAACCACTTTAATTATTTTCTTTGCAATAGCAAGTTGTTTGGCTCTTGGGAAGATTCAAATCTACTTGCATTTATGCTCAACTCTCTCCTCTACTTGCAAAATGAGAGTATTGCATCTCCCATTAACACCTCATCTTTTTTTTTTTTATCCCTAGAGGAAATGACAGGAAATTATGATTTTTAATTGCATTTATAATTTAAAGACTTAAGATGTTACTGGAAATTTGTCCCAGGGAAAATTTGAAGATGAAACTGAATAACCGAAAGGCCTGGAGTGACAGGGTTCATAAATACAAATCAGGAAGTTTACTTAGTGAATATTAACCCATTATAACCCTTGTAGTTGAATTAGATCAAAAGAGGTAAAGAACTGGCAAGAGCCCTATTAATATTAATTATCTACTATGGAAAAACTAATAGATACCTCCCTTTATATATGTGACCTGAACGTTTTCCTCTTTCTGCTGGGAATAATCATTAAATTATTAGGGTTGGTACTGAATCTCAAAGGCAGACAGGACTTCAGTTATAATCTGGTCCAACCCTAACCTGATCAAGAATGCCCTGTACAACAACCACCAAACAAGAGCCCCTTCAGCTCATTCTTAAAGACAAATCATAGCTGAAAATCAAAAAGGACAGAAAGCAATTCCTTCCGCATAGAGATGACTTTAAGTATTAGGAAGCTGTTTGGCTTATTTTTGTTTGTTTTCATAGCTGTCCTAACTCTTTCCATTAGTACCTTCCACCTACTTGTCCTTCTTCTGCACTAGGACCAAGTAAAACCAGCTTGATTCTTCTGTCACATGACAGTCCTTTGAATATACAAAACATTGATCATGTCTACCAAAGTGTTCACTGTTCTAAGTTAAATAGCCCCAGAATGTTTAAAATCTTCCTCATTTGATGAGAATACAAGGTCTTTCACCTTCCTCTGACCCTCCCCTATACATAGACCATCTTATCAATGCTTTTCTTACAACATGGATCTCAGAAATTCAAATACTGAGGTTGTTGACCAGTACAGAAGGACAATCAACTACTTGATTCTTGACAATATCTCTCTCAGTTCAATTAAGATAAGATGATTAGAGAAAAAAGAGAGTTCTAAAATGTTTATAGCAGTTCTCTTTGTTATGGCAAAGAACTGGAATTTGCAGGGATGATCATCAATTAAGGAATGACTGAACAAGTTGAGGCATATGATTTTGATGAAATACTGTTGTGCTATAAGAAATGATGAGTTCAACAATCTTGGAAAAAAATGGAAAGACTTGCACAAAATAATGAAGGGTGAAATGAGTAGAAACAATAGAACATTGTATACAATAAAAAAATATTGTAATAAGAATGACTTTGAGGGGGACTGAGCCAAGATGGCGAGTAGAAACAGCAGGTCCAAGCCACTCTGCCCCCAGATTACCTCCAAACTATGTAAAAGGGGACTCTGAACAACTTCTGGAGCCCCAGAACCCATAGAACGACACAGAGAAGCTAACCTCCCGCTGAGGACAGCCCAGCAGCCCTGCAGGAAGGACCAGAGCAATGGTCTGGGAGCTGGGCAGAGCACAGAGCGCCAGGAGCCAAGCACAGGTCTGCCTGAGTCACAGATTTAGCCCCAGGGCGGCAGGGCCAGCAGCCAGCTGGAGGGACCCCAGAACACCAGCAGCTGTGGCGATTCCAGAATTATCAACATAGACATGCCTAGGACAAAGTGAGAGGTTAGTGCCCTATGGACTTTGGACCAGTATTTGGGGAACACGTTGGCTTCCTCCCCTGGGGACTAGAAGCCACTGAGGAGACACACCATTTTGTAGTTTTCAGAGGCAGCTCCAGCTCCTGGCCTGCAAACTGTAGGGAGATCTAGCAATCAGTCTTGGGGGGTAATTGCTCTTGCTTTAACCTCCCTGGATCTGGATTGTGATCTGGGGTGGAGGTTGTGGGTGGGTTTCCAGCTTGCCAGAAAAGGAAGTTGCCCCCCCCACATGTTCGGGACGAAAATTCCCCTATCTGGCGGCAAAGCCATACTGTGGCAACAAGCCCAAAAGTCAAGTAATTAAGTGGCAACATGCCAAGGCAAAGGAAACAAATTAAACAGAAAAATGCAACCTTAGACTCCTACTTTGGGGGCAAAGAAGATCAAAGCATAGAGCGGGAAGAGGACTGTGAGGTCAAAAGCCCTGCTCCAAAAACCCCAGGGGAAAACATGAATGGGTTGCAGGCCAGAGAGGACCTTAAGAAGGACTTTAAAAATAAAATAAGAGAAGTGGAGGAAAAATTAGAAAGAGAAATGAGAAGGATGCAGGAAAAGTATGAAATGAGGGTCAACAGCCTGACTGAGGAAAACAACACCATAAAAAAATACACTAACTCAAATGGCAAAGGAGGCCCAAAAGGGCAATGAGGAGAAGAATGCCTTAAAAAGTCAAATTTGCCAGATGGAAAAAGAATCTCAAAAGTTCACTGAGGAGATTCATTCCTTCAGAGTCAGACTGGAGCAAATGGAAGCTAATGACTTTATGAGAAATCAAGACGCTGTTAAGCAGATCCATACAAATGAAAGATTAGAAGGCAATGTGAAATATCTCATGGGGAAAACCACTGTCCTGGAAAATAGATCCAGGAGAGACAATTTAAAAATTATTGGACTACCTGAAAGCCATGATCAAAGAAAGAACCTAGAAATCACCCTTCAAGAAATTCTCAAGGAAAACTGCCCTGATGTTTTAGATCCAGAGGGCAAAATAGAGGTTGAAAGAATCCACTGATCACCTACTGAAAAAGATCCCAAAAAGAAAACTCCCAGGAATATTATAGCCAGGTTCCAGAATCCCCAGATCAAGGAGAAAATACTACAAGTCGCCAGGAAGAAACAATTTCAATATTGTGGAAACACAATCAGAATAGCCCAGGACCTGGCAGCTTCTACACTGAGGGATCGAAGGGCATGGAATATGATATTCCAGAGGGCAAAAGAACTGGGAATGAACCCAAGGGTCACCTACCCAGCAAAACTGAGTATTTGTTTCAGGGGAAAATATGGTCATTCAGTGGAATAGAGGACTTTCAAGCATTCTTGAGGAAAAAACCAGAATTGAATAGAAAATTTGACATCCAGACACAAGAAGCAAGAGATGCCTGAGAAGGTAATCAGGGAAAAGAAATCAAAAGGAACTTATCAAAACTGAACTATTTACATTCCTATATGGAAAAACAATAACTGTGACTGATGAAATCTTTCTCACTATGAAAATAATGGAAGAAGGGTATATGGTCATATGAATACATATGTGAATGTGTGCATATATGTTAATAGTTATATATGGATAGAGGGCATAGGTTGAATTGGTTGGGAAGGGAGGATACTCAGGGGGTGAAATTATGAGGTGAGAGAGGAAAGTGGCAAGAGGAGATGGGGAAAGACAGCGTAGGGCAAACTATCTCATGTAGAAGAAGCAAGGGGAAGTGGTTGCAAGGGAAGGGAAGAATAGGAAGGCAAAAAGGCAAAACCACATTCTCATTGAATTTGGTTCAGGGAGAGAATGACATACATACTAAATGGGATATCTCAACCTGCAGCAGAATAAGGGGAACGGGGATGAGAGGAGGGATGATGGATGGGAGGGCATCCTTGGGGGGAGGGGAAGTTGGAAGTACCCACTATAGAAGAGGGACAGGATCAAGTAGGGAATGGAACAGGTGGGGGGTGGGATGAGTGGGAGGGAATTATAAGCAGCCTTGTACAATATATCTACCATGGTAATGTTTTGCATAGCTAGACATGTACAACATATACTGAATTACTTATCTTCCCAGAGGGAATGGGTGACAAGGGAGGAAGGAAATGGATCTGAAATTCGAGGTCTTAAGATTAAATGTTTCAAATATATATAAATACTATTATTAATAAAAAAAAGAATGACTTTGAGGGAATAAGTTATTTTGACTGTTATAAATACCTAATTAACTATAAAGGACATATGACATTATCTGCATCCAGAGAAAGAACTGATAAATTTAAGTATGCAATTATATACACATATATACACACATGCATATATATAAACACATATGTGTATATGTATTTTTGTGTACATACCTACATACATGTGTGTGTGTATATATATATATATATATACCTTATACTTACAGACATACCTACATACATATATACATGCATACATAATACACATATGTCTATGTGTCTCTAATGATGATCCTCTCTGGTGCAGGGAAGGAGGAGGGGGAAAAAGATATTTATATGATAACTTTGTTGCAAATTTAAAAGGAATAGCACGTTATATATAGTAGATTTCCAGTTTCATGTGCAATCATCTTTTTTATTATACAATATTTTGCAAATATTGGCTTTATTCCTTAACTTAAAAATAAAATCAATTTTTAAAAAGATAGTGAAGTCTTCCAGTATCACAGTACTGACTGATACTCAAATTGTAGTCCACTTAAAACAAAACAAGTCTCATATTCTGAACTGTTAAATAAGCGCATGTTTCTAGCCTGGAGCTATGTGTTTGATTTTTGGAAGCCAATTGTAAGACTTTGCATTTATCCCCAACTCCACATTCCTAAATACCATCTTGTTCTCTTCAACCCAATGGTCTATAATCATGGCAACTTCTTTGGATTATGTCCTTTCAAAAGTTCATTACCTTTTCCACATTTATGTCATCTGCAAATCTGCAAACAAGCCAAAGCCACTTGTACCTTCATCCAGTCATTGATTTAAAAATATTGGTCATAACAGAGCCAAGGCCTCATACGTAGGCATTTCTGTAAAGCATTGTGTCCTGGTTGGCATGGACCCATCAATCATCAGTCTTTTACATCCTGTCATGCAATCAATTTTGATTTCATCCATCTTTACTATCATTCAACCTGCATTTCTTCATGGATCATAAGTTTTAGAATTAAAGGGTACTTTAGAGGTTATCAAGTCTCACTCCCTCAATTTATAGAATAAAAACCTGAGGCTAAGAGAGGTTGAGTGATTCGAGAGCATCACAAACCCAACAAGTGCCTAATATTGAGTTCACACACAAGCCTTCGTGACCCCAAGTCACTATCACAAAAGCTCTCAATTTAGTCCATAATGGGGGGTATGGGCTGAGACATACATCATGTGCAGGGATTCCCAAATATTCCAGTGTCGGGATGGGAATGAAGGATAATAAGATTTGAAAAGTATCAAAGAGTCAGGTTGGGAAGAGATTTAAATGCAAAATATAGAACTTTGTATTTGGTCCTAGACAGAGGCAATGGGTAACTTTGTTGAAAACTATTGTGACCACTTTGGTGAAAACTATGTGGCCATTTTAGTGTTAAATGACTGAGTTGTGATATGGTAAATGGTGTATTTTGTTTTTCTGGGATAAGTTGTAACATTGTGAATGATGTACCTTGATTTTCTGTGAATGTTTTGCTCTGATTTGGTATTGAATAGAGTGTTCAGTATACTATGTGATCAGAATCTTGAAAGCTATTCACAGCAGCAGTCCTCTGGAAAGCTGCATGTGTGTGGCTTTATACTTTCTAATTCTGTTTTTTTTTTTTTTATTTTTAATCAGTCAGGTCTCTTCACTGCCATGATTTTGTTACTTTATCCATAAAATGGGAATAATATTGCCACTGCCTACTTAATGGAAATGTTGAAGAGATCCCATGAAATAGTAATACATATACAGGAACTGGAAAGCAATAGTTCATTGTGTTATCATAGCATACCAAAGCAAGCTATTATTTTTAGTTAAGAAGAATGTATGCCATTGGTCCTAGGAAATGAAGTCATTCTTATTGTGTAAAGTAGCAAAATTAGTGCAAGCAGGGACACACACACACACATACCCTTCACTTCACTCCCAGTTACTTTAGCTACCACACATACTGGTCATTCAAAAGAGAAGAAATTAACATGATGCTCTGTCAGCAACTATTAAAGATGACCCTTGATTTGAGGAAGACAAGCTTCATAGTACCTCTGACATCATTTGGAAGCCAGAGATAATTTTAATGATACCAGATTTATGTCCCTCTTGCTAATGTAACATATTTTGTAGATCCTTCTATATAGTCTATCTCTAACACCCCCTCTAGCAGCCTGAAGCCAGAAAATAGGAATACAACAAAATGTTTTCCATGAAAACCGCAAAGCTTTATCAGCATTTCAAATCAAACTGGTCCCTACCAACTTGTCCAGAGGATTCTAAGAATCTTCACTCACTGACTTCTATTGAGTTCCCAATAAAGAGACAGTATAATCTACCTCCTATATCTTAACTTTAAAAAGGAACTGCTATCCTTCTTTGGAGAAAAAAAAAGATCTTTTTTTCCTCCCTCCTTTTCTTCTTTGCTTTTTCCTTCTTTCCTTCCTTCCTTCCTTTTCTTCCTTCCTTCTTTCATGCCTTCCTTCCTTTTTTCATACATTTTTCCTTTCCTCCCTCCCTTCTTCTCCTCTTCCCTTCTTTACTCCTCTCAACCATTTTCCCATATCTCCATTATTTCTTTTCTTTCTCTGACTCTCCCTTATTTCCTCCCCTTCTCTCCCTCTATTATTTTTCCCTTTCCTTCATTTTCTCCTTCCCTTCTGTCATCTCTCTCTTCCTTGTATAGTTCCCTGCACTTTTTTATTCCTTGCTTCTTTCCTCTTGTTTTTTTTTGCACTCATACATTTATTTATGCATTCATTATTCCTTTCTTGTTTTAAATATACATTTCTGCCTGCTTATACTGAAGGTGAAGAAATTGGAATTCTGTCCTGCCCTGTGTTTATAAAGCCCTGTTTTTCTCCATGTCTTATTCCAGATCTATGCAGTCCTCTGGACTGTAGACCATGTCTCTGGGGACAATTTACCTTTCTAATTCCTACTTCCTGATGCTTGGGGCTAAAGTTTTCCTCTGCCCCTGCCCTTGAGGGAGGCCAAGCTCTCCTTCATTCCCTAAACCCATCAGTTTCATTTTCTATCAGATCAGGTTACCTGCCCAGAGCCGATTATTCCCGTTGCCATGAGCTTCCAGCAATTCATTTCTGACTTCATTACTGCAAACCTAGATTTTTATCTGTAATAAACGTGTCCCCAAGGTATTTAAGCAGCTATACTTATGTTTAGCATCCTATACTGTAAGAAGCTCAGTGTAAAATTCCAATTTAAAATACAGTGAACAAGGTCAACATGGCCCAGTAGAAAGAATCCTAAGCCTCAGTGCGCCCACCCCCACCCCCACCCATCACAGCATCTGACCTATTTCCCCTTTGTGAGTCACAGGGGATTTTCTATGGCAAACCACATTTTATGGCAGCACAGTGGACTGAGATGTGTAGAGAATAGCAAATCCCACTGTTTATTGTTTACTGACACCATTTGACTTGGTAGGGAAAAAAAAGAAGCTTTGAAGGTCTTTCTCATATAAGGAGTCTCTTACATGTAGGTCAAAATGACATGCTATACTGAAATTGTAATTTTATAATGAAAGAAATATGAGCCAAAAGAACTCACATGATTTGGCCCATGACACACTTTAACACTTACGGCAGGAGTAAAGGTTTAACTTATGCCCAAAGACTCCAAATCCCATCCTTTCAAACTCCACATTGTTGTTTTCTCAATGCCACTGTGAATACCTCTGGCATCTGGGAACAGTGGGAGACTTTGCTCAGGAGTGTCCTCATCTAATTCTTCAGCAAAATGGAAAAGAGTTTGCTACTTTGGTTTCCTATATTTCCTGATCTCTTGGTTTGGTTGCCTAGTTTCCTGGCTTTTTTTTCCTTTCCTGAATTGTAGGGATCAATCTCCTACGGTAGGCAGGAATTGTTCATATTAGTTCAAAGCATGACAAACAATTCAGCAATGTCCATTGAGGTAGGCTTTTAGGACACCAAGAAAAAAAATATACCATTCTTATTCTCACAGAGCTTGCAATGTAATAGAAGTCAAATGGAGTATACAGTTGTGGGCAAATAGGATAGTAAAGGGACAGCTATGTGATGCAGTGAGTAGAGCATTGGGCCTGAAGTAAAGAAGATATCTTCTGAGTTCAAACCTGGCCTTAGACATTTACTACCTGTGTGACCGTATGCAAGTCACTTAACCCTGTATGCCTCAGTTTCCTCATCTATAAAATGAGCTAGAGAAGAACATGGCAAACCACTCCAGTGTCTCTGCCAAGAAAACCCAAATAGCGTTAAAAAAAAAAGTCAGCCACAACTGAGCAACAGGATATTAAAGAGCCTTGACTCCATGCCATATGAAAATCAATTTGGAATGTTTAGACTAGGTCAGTTACACCCACAGAAAGAACACAGAAGGATAAGGCAGCCATGCCATGAGCCCAAGGGGATTATGGCCTCAATCCCAGGACTGAAAGAGTGAAAAACATGGGGGCAAATCCTTTCCTCCCCAAGGTAGGTATTTGTGGGCAATTGTGGTAGTCTTTTCTACAATACAATCAAACCTACTTTATCACCTAAAACACACCAATTCTGCACCCTCTGTCCAAAGCACGAGTTCCTGACCTTCTCCCTTCTGAGCTAGGAGTCAATAGCTGAGAGCAGTTATAACTGTACCACTACATAGAAGACCAGAGCAGTTGCCGGTGGGAACATTCCACTCCTCCCTGCCTGCTAGTGATTGATTTTTTGGTTTTATGGCAGCTACCCCTCAGAAAGTGAGTTCTAGTTTCTGGAGCCATAACTGGTGAATAAAATCCCCATGTCCTCCAATGTTGCTGTGGGAATGACAGAGTGAGTAAAACAAATCAAATACGTATCTTGGGTTGCTACCAATCACAGATCGTATAACTTTACCTTTCTCTTTAAACTCATCTTTATCTAAGCTTCCTTATTACTGTC
The DNA here is from genome assembly GCA_011680675.1 of Gymnobelideus leadbeateri. NCBI lineage: Eukaryota > Metazoa > Chordata > Mammalia > Diprotodontia > Petauridae > Gymnobelideus > Gymnobelideus leadbeateri. The sequence goes on from WOXC01003303.1 coordinate 47,542, forward strand.
AAGGGTGCTACCATTCTTCCAGTTACTCAAGTTTAAAACTTTACATCATCCTCAATTCCTCATTCTATCCTCACCTCATATATCCAATGAGTTACCATATCTTTTAATTCCCCTCTTCCACAGCTTTTTGTCCCATTCTTCCCCTTTTTCTAGTCACAAGGCTACCACTCTGATAACCTTTTTTTTCTGAATTACTGCATTGGTCTTCAAATTGTCCAGCATCCCTTACATCTCTCCTCATTCTACAACATCTTCCACACTGTGGCCAAAGTGATTTTCCAAAAGCTCAGGTGTGACTATTCAGTGAACCCCAGTGACTCACTGTTTCCTCCAAGTAGAAATATTGTTGTCATTATATCATCTTTTTATTTCTATTATTATAACATACATTTATAAATGAATAAATAGACACATAATGTGGGTACATGTTTTTTTTTTAAAAGTACTGATAACTTTTGTTTAAACATTTTGGGAGACTACTTGTATCAAGAAGAGAAGACTTGAGGGAGACAGGATAAATATTTTTATACACTGGAAGGGAATTCACATGAAAAATTAGATTGGATACCAGAGAATGTCATAAGGAATAGTGAATGAAAAATGCAAAACTAGGCTAGCTATGGGGGGATCCCCAAAAGAGGAGCTGACTTCAAGTAGAATGGATTTTTAAGGGGGAGTAGTTGATTACCCATCACTGGAGATAAGAGTCAAATGACCACTACTTGGGTATAGCATTGTAAAAAATATTTTTGGTGTGAATTGTACTAGATGACCATTAAGATATTTTCCAAATCCAAACTATTGTGATTGTGCAATTGTGAAATTCTTATTTGGGAAGCATAATAGTAGTGTCAGGAGAGTGATCTGAACCAAACATTCCTGAAAGTTTGGGGAAGGAAAACATACTTTCAAGTGAGAGAGAAGTGGCAAGAATATTGAAAATGCTGCAGTGGAGGAATAGGGTGGGAAAGGGAATTTTGAGACGTAGAAATTTAGGAGGGAACATGTCCCAGGGATGGGTGAGGAATGACCTGTGCTGAATGTACAGAGTGATTTTCAACTTCCCTGTGAAGCTTGGGTTTTTCAAGCTTTAGTAGTTCACAAACTATTTTATCTGCTATAAATGAATCTTGGGACCCAATTATTTAAGGTAGTGAAGCAGAGAAGAGTTAAAGAATTCTCTCCTACCCTTTGGAACAGAATAATATTGGTTTGGGATTTTTCAATCAGCTCAATATAGCAAAGTAGCATAGCTCTACCCAATAGCTTGTAGGATTTTAATTCTAGAGCTCAAAGGAAAATCAGGTACCTTGTAGTCTAACCCCTTCCCCAGACATACATTTTACAGATGAGGAAACTGAGTTCCAGCAAGTTTAAATGACTGGTCCAATATCACATAGTCATTAAATGTCCAAGGCAGATTTTGAATGCAGCTCCCAACACATTGAGCTTAAATCAACTTCTATGTAATTTGCATCCATTGATTCTGGTTCTATTATCTGGGAACAAACATAATCAGTCTATTTCCTCTTCCACATTTCACTTTCCTAAATACAAAAAGGCCATGATCATGTGTTCATTTTCCTCTAGGTCTTCTCTTCTGCCCCCTCAGTTGCTTTAACCAATCTCTGTAGGCCATGGCCCCAGGTTCCTTCACCACTCTTGTTACTCTCTTCTTTATCATTTCCAACTCCTCAATAGCTTTCCCAAGGTACAGTGCCCAGGAAAGAGCTCAAAACACTGACCAGGGCAGAGCAAAGCTGAACCATGACCTCTTTTAACCTATAAACAATGCTTCTCTTAATGCTTATTCAGACTACATTAAAGGGGCAGCTAGGTGGTGTAGCGAATAGAGGACTGACCCTGGAGCCAGGAGGACCTGAGTTCAAATCTCACCTCAGACACTTAACTCTTACTAGCCATGTGACCTTGAACAAGTCACTTACCCCCAATCACCCTGCCTTCAACCCACCAAAAAGCAAAAAAGAAAAAGAAAAAAAAAGACTACATTACCATTATGGAATGCCTTATCAACTTTACTGTCTTTGTGACCTAGGCATATGGGACTTGCCCTCCTTGAATCATTGCTAAATGAAGATGATAATCATAGCTATCTCAACAGGCTCAGCAGGTTATTGTAAGGCAAGCACTTTGTAAACCACGGAGACGTGAGCTGCTTGTTATTATTCTCTACCCCATGTGTATCTGATTCTGTTCTCACTTCTGCACCAAGCATAATAATTATCCAGACTGGCAAAGAAGGTGTAATGACAGGGTATGGAGGGTGCTAATAAAGCCTTTCTAGTGCATTTGATTGAATGCAGCAGGTTTATCTGAATCGACCAAGGATCCGTTTGCTGGAAAAGCAATGGATGAAACTGCCTTCAGGTAGAGGAACTAACCTTTAGTTTTCAGACACGTTTGCTGCACGTTATAATTAAATCTATTTTTAAAGCACTGAGGGTGTCAGGGCTGCCTTCGCTGGGGATCATTCTGTCAAAACTCTGTAAGACGACAGTGTACTTTTCGGGCACAATTGACTCATGTCAAAAAACATGGAGTCTGAAGCCACGAAAACAGTGATGGCTCTTTCTGAACTGCTTTCCCTGGCAAGGATTTTTAAGCTGATTGGAAACAAAGCCAGTGACCTAGACTTCCTATGACAGAAACAAGTTGATCAACCAAGCTATGAGGCAGTAGCAACTTCCTAGGGGTGGTAATGAAGGAAGCCACAATAAGGGGCTAGAGGCCTCTTTGGGAATGTGTGAGTTCTTACTCGAGCAATCAAGCAGATAACTCTGTTAGTGAGAACAAAGATGAGAAGTAAATATCTAAGAACATCTTCCTCACACAGCTTATAATTAGTTACATGGATCTAGGTGTAGAGGGTCCAATCATGTTCCCTAAAACATAAGGTTCAGCAAGAAAAGGCAGATGGGCAAACCTTGCTTCATCAGTTACTACCTTTGTTGTATCAGATATATCTTATTATAATTTGTTAAAAGAGACCTGGCCTAATCCCCCTGCACCATCATTAGGAAGAGATGTGCTGTCATTTAATCAAGTGAATCCCTGTGTTTTCCAGATTAAGGTTTAGAAAGCTAACTCTTTTCCCTTAGAGAAATACCAGCTTCTCTCTTAGCCCTCCCTACTCCAACACCAACATCTGTGCAGCAATATAGACCCTACCTTGAGAGGGGCTAAATTGGCTGAAGCATTTCCTTAAAAAAAAGCGATTCCCTTATGTATAATAATGCCTGTAAGAGAATAATGCCTCGGTAATTAGGACAACAAATGACATTTAAATATAGTGCCAGCTTACTAAAGGACATCTGAGTACATTCAAAACAATGGGACCAGCAGCTTTGTGAAGGAAAAAACTTTGTGTCTCTCACTGAAAATGGAAAAAAGGGGATGGGGGAGATCGATGGATGGATGAAGGAATGAAAAATTCTACAAATTCTAATTTTGATGAGAATAGCACATGGGCATAAATACATGTTACCATCTGGTTGTATGCTCTTGGACTCCCACTCTCCTATGATACTAGGAAACTTTTACATAGAATCAGGAAAGGTGATTCAGAACAAACCAGGCCAGTATGACAGTCCTTTTTTGAATCCCTAGACCCCTCCAAAGCTTAGCTCAAGCACCACCTCCTACTTAAACCCTTTCCTGATTGTCTCTGGCTGCTAGTGAAGGAATTCTTAACTTTTTTTTTTTTATCTGTAATCTTTTCGGCAGTCTGATGATGGCTATAGTATTTCTCCAAATAATCTTTTTTTTTTTTTGCTTTTTTTCTTTTTGGAGGGCAATTAGGGTTAAGTGACTTGCCCAAAGTGTGTTAAGTGTCTGAGTCCACATTTGAACTCAGGTCTTCCTGACTTCAGGGCCGGTGCTCTATTCACTGTGCCACCTAGCCACCCTAAAATAATCTTGTTTTAAATGAATAAAATATAATATAAATGCTTACAAAGGAAATAATTTATATTGAAATAGTTATCTAACTATATACATATATCTGTCTCTATCTTTCTATCATCTATATATCTTTGTAATTTGTGAAAGAACATGATTTATTTATTTATTCTTTGATTTATTTTTATTTATTTATTTATTCTTAAATTATTTTAGGACTTACAAAAATAACCCCTCTCTTTAGAAAGAGGACATATAATATCATATGTGAGATTTTAGATAAAAATAAAATGCATAAATATAAAATCTATTTGATAGTAGATTTATTTTTGTTTTGATTGAGCATTAAAAACGTTAAAACATTCCTTACAACTTTGAATGTATGAAATGCCAAATAATTCTGCAACCAGCTAGTAAACAAATAAAAAATTAGTTGCCTCAAACTAATAGCTGGCATTGAAATATACTTTTTTTTTGCTTTTTTTTTTTTTTTTGGAGGGCAACTGGGGTTAAGTAACTTGCCCAAGGTCTCACCTCTAGGTTTTTGTTTGTGTGTGCGTTAAGTGTCTAAGGCCGGATCGGAACTCAGGTCTTTCTGACTCCAGGGCCGACGCTCTACTCACTGAGCCACCTAGCCGCCCCTGAAATATACTTTTAAAAATAAAAGTTAACTCACCTAAGATTTGGAACCCCCAGTTAGGGTCTCCCCCCAAATTAACTCCTTTTTATTTTGTATATTATTGTTGATATTTACGTATATGTGTGCACCTTATCTCTCTTGATGGAATGAAACATCCTTGACGGCAAGAACTATTTATTTCACCATCAGAACCACTACTTGACGTAGTCATTTCTATCAAGACCTAATCACTTCTCTAAGTAATTGGGGTATGGGTTCCAATCATATTGACAATAATGCAGAGTATCCCTCATAGTGGGCTGGCACTTTTTAATTAACAGAAAACCAATCCTTTTTCTCTTCTCTCTTCAGATGATGCAAGGAGGAAAAACAAACCAAAGACCAAAAACTTTTGGTCCTACTCTCTGATTCATAATTAGAAATGATTTCTTAGACATTACTATGACTTGCTGAAAGGAAAATTTCAATCAAGTGTGACTTGAAAGGTATTTAAAATGATGTCAGGAAAATAGGGAGGGTATAAAGCAAATATATCAGATGTTTCAAAGTGGAGCAAAAGTAGCAACCATATGCTACCTGAAAACTCAGCCTACTTCAATATACCTGTTCATTTTCCTATTGTGGTATTAAAAGAACTATGGATGCGCACTATGAATATGACAATTGCTTCTATTTTCCTTTTCAAGTATTCTTATGCATTTTTCATAGTGTATGAATAAGTGCTATTAAATAAAATGACAGAAATTAGTATGAAAATTGCAATTTGGAATAAGAATATCCAACTTCTTCTTTTTCCAAATAACTAGGATGGCTGTGGCCCATAAATTATGGCCAACCACAGATTAATCTGATGTATTCAGATTTGTGAATGTTACAATGTTGGAAACAATATCTTTTTTAAAAAATACTCTTTATTGACATCTCACTCTTCACAAGTATTTTTGAGAATATTCTTACCATTCTTCCTGAAGGCCCATGTGTCTTTTTATTTTCCCTTACAAAACATTCTTCAAAATCCCCTCTTCCAGGACCCTTTCCTGACCATTAGCAAGAGATTAATGAAATTCACACTTTAAATCACTAACAGAGCAGTGAATTAGAGAGTGAGATATAATGCTAATATGAACATGCTCCATATTTTATACAGAAGTCTAATCTGGTCACCACTATAGCTGTTATATGCCCCATCCCCACTCCCAATCCCATTCCAACTTCTTTCTCAGGGCTTAATAGTCAGAGCAATACTATTGTACTATCATTTCTTTTCCTGTACAGGGGGCACTAGTAGATTGCCAAATGGATACACTCACATCCTTGTGACTTCCGAGACATCAGTCCCTGATCTCCACTCTTTTATATTTTTCCCCATATTAGAATGTAATATCCTTGAGGCCAGTGCCTGTCTTATATCCTCAGTATTCAGCACAATGCCCAGAGCATAGAAAGTGCTTGATAACTGTTTTTAATTGATCCATTTACTCTGGATATGGCACAAATCATCTGATACTTTAATGTACTCATGAACTCAACGATGTAAACACTTGCTCTAACAGTATATATTTCAATATAAATTATATTGTAACTTATATTCACATGTTCCTATAAATCCTCAAGAGGGTGTTGAGAGAGAGAGAGAAAGAGAGAGAGAGAGAGGAAGAAGAGGAGTAGGAGAGGAAAAGGAAAAGGAAGGAGGAGGAGAAGAAAAACAAATTAGAATTACATTGGGAATGTGTTGAGATGTTTTTAGTAAGGAGCATTAAATTAAATCGCTGAATCAAGATGGAGTCTGTTAACTGTGGGGCTAATTGTGGCCAGAAGTGATGACTCTGAAATTTGATGGAAATCATGATAAGGAAAGACAAGTTTGAACAGTGGATGAGATCAGGTAATGAATTTGGGAGTGAGACAGATACTAGGTATGTATCCAAAGAAAGATGGAGGAAAGTGGGTTATGAAAAGGTCATGAGCTGATCAAGTTATGAATGGATCAGGTTAGAGAGCACAGGAAGCATATGCTGGTAAGTTTGGTTAGATAATAAGTATTTGAGGATACAATTCTTGAATACCCAACAACAAATTGTAGGATTTAAAAAAAATTAATATGCTTTTCCATAAATGTTATCAAAGCTAATTTGAAAAGTCCAACTTCTTTCCCTTATATATTTAAAGGCAACAAGTGCTGCGTGTGCTGTTAGGGTGGGCTAGGTAAGGACTGGGGTGGCAGTAAGAAAGGTACTGGGGAGATCTCAACTTCACAGATTAGCAAGGGATGAAAAAGGTGAAAAAAAAGCATATTCAAAGATTGCTAATTCCTCACATGGGAATAAATCTATCTTTTCTCAGTTTCTGTCTGAAATGTCATTTCCCTATAAGCTTTAGAACAAGAGTTTTACTTTGCTTTGTTGTTTTTGAGAGAAAGAGAAAGAGAGAGAGAGAGAGAGAGAGAGAGAGAGAGAGAGAGAGAGAGAGAGTGTGTGTGTGTGTGTGTGTGTGATGGACTCCTTTGGTAATCAGAAGAAATCTACTCAAAATGATGTTTCTAAAGGCATAAAATACAAAGGATAAAAAAATGTTAAAATTAAGCTTTTTTCCTCACAAACCCCAGTTCAAGGGCTCCTGATCTAAATTAATCAACCAACAAACACATGCACACACACACAAAGTTTGTAGTTTAAACTTTAAATTTCTTACAGTGATCTAGAAGGAAGAGGAAAAGACTAAAATAGGTGGCAGTGTCAGTTATGTAGTGAAAATATATATATATGTATATTATATATACATACATACACATACACATGTGTATGTATATATACATAAATACATATATTGTATATACACACACAACTATTATAGCCTGATTTTGTTTGAATATGAGCAGATGATAGAAGTCTGGCTGCATGTAACTATATACACATGCTGTATATTTATCTATACATATAATATACACATATACACATGTGTATATGTTGCCATATGTTATTATGCATGCATGTATCCATATGTGTAGATAGATTAGATAGATATGTAGTCACGTGCTCTCATACTTTTATTATCTATTCTTATTCAAACGAAATCAGCCTGTAATAGTCACTATGAAATGCATTACATCATGAAGCCCTAATTCTAACTAAGCAAAATCATTACATGATGAAAAGCAAATTAAGAATACTTACCAACACGGGTTTAGCTTTAATCTAGGATCATCAACACGGGTTTAGCTTTAATCTAGGATCATCCAGAAAGAAAACCAGAAACTTATTTGTCTACTGCTAATGATCATGGAAAATTTCCATGGTTAATAAATGCAAAGAGTCTAAGATGATGTCATAGGGGGGGAAAAGCAACTAATAATAACAAGAAGATTATTTTCCACTTGAGCCATATGGTGATAGAAGAAAAGAGTAAAACATATGTCTGGGATATTCAGAACGTGTCTGTATTTAATACTTAAGGGAGCTGTCTCTTAGAAAAATAGTTGACTTTATATAGAAAAGCATTTACTGAATAGCACTCGGTTTCAATACTCCAATGGATCATGATTTCATTGGTATGGCTAATAAAGATCACAAACCTTTCTTGTTTTTGTTGATGGCTTTTGTGAATTTATATAGCTAAGCACATTCATCACTTAATTGATAGTTGGCATTTATATAGCACAGTAAGGTTTCCAAGGTACTTGAATATATTACCTCATTTAACCTTCATAGCAACCTTATGAGGAAAGTGTTGGTATTATTCCCATTTTATAGATGAGGCAACTGAGCATCAGATATCTTAAGTGGAGTATCTAATATTGCTCAGCTAATAAACTGTTAAGTAAGGATAAAAAGTCAGTGCTGACTTTGTGCAGAGCGTGCAATTCAATATGCAATCAATACTGCCTACTAACCATGGCATCTTCCTGTCATAAACTTAAATGTCATATATGTTTTATAATCAGCAATTTCTTAGAGGTCTTAAAAACAACACACACATACACACACACACACACACACACGTCAGAAACTGAACCGAGATAAAGGCCTTCATCACAAAATGTCACTATTACCTAGCCTGGCCTGAATGTTTCCAGCATCTTTTCATTCCTGACAGAATTGGCCCAACATACCAGTTAAAGAACTGAAGAAAGACCTGAAACTTACTCTAATGGTTGAATGGAGTAGAAGATATTATTTATTCTCACATCAAAACAAGCAAAGTTTGTGGGAAGCCAGTGAATTTTCATCTCCTTCTCTACCTACTTCATATAGAGAATGAATGGGGTCCTTTAAGTATGTCTCCTGGGTGAATATCTTATCTTTATTTTCCATAAACATGCAATGAACTTAAGCTGTCACAGGTGTAACTGTGGTAGGTGAGTGGCACTTTGTCCCAGGGTGACAAAATTATAAGGTGCTTGTAGTGTTTACATCCTTTAAACATCTTAGGATAAAAACTGAAATTACCATCTAGTTAGCGAGAAAAAAAGTTAAAATATGAAGCTCCCAGAGCTACACACCTTTATTCTGAGGCAGCTCCATTGCTCCAGCACTTTCCTGCTGTCTGCCACCCCTAATTATTGGCAACTTCGTAGTGAATTCAAGGTACCGTAGGTCTTCTGTATCTTTACCATATGACAATGTCCCAGCATCTCTCTATCCCCCAACTAAATTTTTCTTCAAAATTCAATTGGAGAACATATTGCATCATGCTTAATACTGTTTCCCCTGAATACATTTGATGAAGCCTGATCCTGACACCAAATGAGAGTTACAGTAATGTCCAAAACATTCCTCTGATTATATTTCATCTCATACTTTGGAATTGATGATTTTTTGTGGTTATGCAGTGCCCATGTAACTGTTTAGTCTAATCGGGATAAGGTTGCCCGTCTTTATGTGGCAAAATGAATTGGCTTTACTTCAAGGAACACGAATGGAAACCTTGCTTTGGTACAAACTAGGAGTGAACCCTAATATTTGGTGGATTAGTATAATGATAGGAGAGAAAGGAGTGACTGAGAGAGAGGAGAGGAGAGGAAAAGAAAAAAAAAGATAAAAGAGAAGTAAAAGGAAAAAGAGAGATAAAGGAAGTAAGAGAAAGAGGGAGCAAGAGAGACAGAGGAAGATGGAAATAGAATGAAAGGGAGAGAACAAGAGAAAAAAATGAGAAAAAGAGAGATAAGAAGTGAAGGAAAGAAAAAGGGATAGAGAGAAAGAAGGGAGGGGAGGAGAAAGGAAGGCAGAGAAGGTGAGGGATAGAAAGAGATGGATGAGATAGAAGAGATAAAAGTAAAGCGAGAAGGGAAGTGGGAAAAGGAAAGAAAGAAAGAAGTTGAGATTAAGAAAAGACATAGAGGGTGAGGGAGAGATCAGAGGCAAAAATGCTTGGCATTCAAAACATATCCCCTCCTCCTTGTAGCTTAGTAGCAATTGTGAGAGTTGTAAGAGTTATGCAGGGAATTCTGTGGGGGTCCCTCCATAACCTGAATGAAACATCAAAAAACAAAACCCAGCCTCAGGTCTGTGACTTAGGGTGTCTCTGAGAACAAAGAGAATTCTGTTCTTTGGGGCCTGGGGAGAAGCTGATGGAACTCAGACCATCAGACATCAGAAGATTAGGAGGTTGCAAGTGGTTCTGTGAAGTCCTTCACTACAGGGAAGGATAGATGCAATGCCCCTTCTGTTAATTACAGTGTTACATGCTATAAAAGTGCCACAAGGTAAATGGATAGTTACTTTAAATGTCTATGACTGGTCAAGATAAAACGAGCACCTAATATGATGTGGATTTATGTAGGAAAGCTCTGAAAAGTAGGCCCAGGAAGCAAACTGTTACCTGATACTATCTGCACAATTATTAGAATAAACCAAAGAATCCTTTTCAACTATTTTAGCCTGAGTTAATAGAGAACAATGCATCATAAAAGAATGAATTACCTCCATAATAAACCTGGCTTCTCATGGAATGAAGCTATTAGAAATTGATCAGTTAATTTAGGAGTTGCTGATAATCTCAGCTCTACAGAAGACAGGCAAGGAGTACACGTACATAATGGAGTCAGAAATCTATTAGGATCAAACCTATATCTAAAGTCGTCAGGCACTGCCACTGGTTGCCAAAGAGAATCGTAGGTCCTGGATATTCTAACTAGGGCACTACTTGGATGTGCTTATAATCCCACCCACCCTCAAAACACACACACATACAAACACACACACAAAAGATATACACACATACATGTTCATATGTACATACTCCCAACTGTAGTTTAAGTTGGAGGAAACAAACAAACAAAACAAGAAAAAACAAAAAAAGCTTTCAATTGTTCATCCCCACCATTATAGGGGCAATGTTTGAGTGTTTGCACCCTGATATTAGAAACAGTAATATGCTGAGGGTTAATGGGGAAAGTAGAAGTAAGCCCAAGCTAGGGATGCCCAGCCAAGGACTCTCTTACCTCATTAACAAATACCCAGTGACTGTCCTTAGAAGCCAGGTTGGTTTCCACTGCCTGTAGAAAAAGAACAAAAACAAAGGTGGTGAATGAGCAGCACACACCCCAGTCACTGCTTGGGGTTCACTTTATCCCCAGCATTCTGGAAGATTTTTGTTTGTGAAAGACTATAGTCTCCCAGGGCTAGTGCTGCTAGTTTTAGTTATGTGGCCATTATGTTTCAATATGACCATAGCACTTACTCTCATCCTGCCCAGGTGTGCTGGGTCCCTAAAACCAAGATGGAAATTCTTTGGTTCCTATTTTTGAACTGCAGGGGAAAATAGTTTATTCAAGGTTCCCAGGGTATTAGAATCATATAAAATTGAAAAGGACTTCAGAGGCCATTGGTCTCCCTCAATTACAGAGAAGGAAACTGAGGGTCAGGGAGGAAAATGACTTGTTCAAGATAACACAGGAACCATACATCAAAGAATATAATCTCTAGTCCCATGGCTTTAGAGAGGTTTTTTTCCCTTGTAGCATAATTCCATAATACCATGGTACCATGGTAGAGTAATACACTGCCCTACCTGTGGTACTATAACTCCACAACACCATGGTACCATGTTAGGGGAATGACTGTCTTACCAGGGACCCAGAATTGATGAATCTTTCTCATGTCTCATAAGCTACCTCAGTGCTAAAAGTTTTAACAAAAATGTCATGACAACCTTAAAAATAAGAACCGGCCTCTCAAAATATGATAGGTGGTCCCAAATTTTCTTCCTATTGTTCCTATCTAGCCAGTACTCTTTCCCCCTCTCTTCTAAAACAAGCTCCGACCTCAGTTCTACAAACAGCAGGCTGAATCACATGGATACTACCAGAAGGCAAAAACAAAAATAAAGGCAAAAATAACCCTTGTGAGGGATGGACAGAAAAGACATTTAAACATAACTGCTTCCAGATTGCTGAAGAATGAACAAGGGTATATTTGACTTACAGAGAGTAAGTCAAAACAAACTTGTGATCCTAGACCAAGAAATGTTCTGTCTTCCTATCCTGAGTTTGTCTCATTGCAAGTACATTAGCTTCTCTTTTAATTATTCATTTTATAGGATAATGTATTGTTTAATCGCTACCTTTTTATATCATCTTCATTTCCCAATGTATTTTCCCCCCTTCATCCAGACAGCCACTTTTTATACAAAGGAAGAAAAAAAGGAGGAAATAAAAAGAAAAACAAATCAGCAAAAGCAACCAACAAAATCACTAAATCTGTCATGATATAGAGTGTTTTTTATGCAGTGACTCCCACACACACCTTTGTAAGGAACAAAAAGGAAGGACAATGATTCTGAGAATTTAATTTCCTCAACTGTCCAGTTCAACATCCAACCCCATCTAGACAAAATTTCCAAAAAGAAATATTCACCTCTCCAATGGGGCTAAAAGATACACTTCCTGGACTTCTAGAAAGTCAGGTCCTTTACAGACAAGTGTTGAGTGAAAAAGTAATAAACACAATGACCATTATCTCAAGAATAGGCAGAGGATTTCGAAGTTGGGGAGACATGTGACTGACCGTATTATTCCTCACTGGCCAAGTGAACCAAGTCAGTAATCTAAACAAAGGTCAGTTGGTCAACAAACATTCATTAGGTGCTTTCTATGTGCCAGGCACTGCACTAAGCACTGGGGGCACAGAGAAAGGTGAAAGGCAACCTCTTACACTCTTACACTCAGTCTAATGTGGAATACAACATACAAAGAACTATGTACAAAAGAATGTATTAGATCAGATAAAAGGGCCACAGGATACTGAGGTCTGTAACGTACATCTTTCTCATCTTAGCCTTGAGAGATCTTTCACCTTCCTTCAAAACAAAGATCAGACCTTACCTCATAAATAAGACCTGCCCTGCACCCACTACACTATTAGCATAGAGTCCCTGATGAAATTACTTTGGGTAACTTTGAACATAGTTTCATTTACTTCTTCCTGTACACATGTTACATGCATGCACGCGCACACACACACACACACACACACACACACACACACACACACCAGTGGAATGTAAGCCCCTGAAAGAAGGAATTCTTGTACATTCTTTTTCTATCCTTAGCACCTAGTCCAGTTCTTTACACACTGTGGTCCTGCCTCTGATTAGCTATAGGATCCCACCATCACACAGCCTTTCCAGATTTCAGTTTCCTCCTCTATGAAGTGAGATTAGTAATGTTTATCAGGCTTGTCTCTCCAAATGAGTTAATGCAGACAGAAACAAAACTTCCTGCCCCAGCCCACACCACCATTACTACTGCAAAGGATAAAAGTAAATGCACCTACGGAAACGGTGTTTTGTTCAGTGAAGGTTCTTTCCCCTTTTCCCATCTCCAGATTTCTCCCTACATACGTTCCTACATTTCTGAACCTTTCTTCCTCTATGAGAACTGGTTAACCACTCTTCCTCCCTGACTCCTTGGGAAGCCTCTTGCCAGGAAAAATGAAGGGTGGTCTCCAAACCAAATCCTCCCTCTTCTTCATCCTCCCATGCCTGTTAGGGAAGGAAATCCAAGGCCTTCTTTTTCATGAAATGAAAAGAAGCTTCTAGAGAACAAAATCTGGTATCTGAAGCCCATGCAGAGCCCAGCCATATGACCATGAGCCACGGGGCATCGACTGAAGAAGCCAGGGGCTTCATCCTGCCTCAGTCATCAAACCAATCTTCAGCCTCAATGACAGCAGCAGCAGCACCTTGAAACTTGAAAATTTTCCTTCTGTTTTTTATTCTTTCAAGTTTCCCTCAGACCCATCAAAGTAGAAAAAAAGAAAACAAGAGAAATCCCTCAACAGGGATTTGCGAAATGTAATAAGTCACCGAGCCCAGCTGGGATCCTACCTGTTTGCATCTGGTAAGTTTCTTATCCTAAAAGTCACACTCCCAATTTTGCTAAACCCAAGAGCAGAAATCAGGGCTATGGCCCAGTTTCTAAAGGTATCTATGGGCTCCAGGTTGCTTGGGGATGAGGATGGGAGAGGGTTAAAAAGTTATGTGGCAGATATTAATTAAAAGGTGTCAGGGCACCAATGGAAGGGAAAATAACTTCTGTTGGTCTCTCGGGTACTAATAAGAGAAGGTGTCCATGACTCTCCCTGGGATGAATGCCTATCTGACAATTGAAACTATATCTTGGGCCCTAACCACATTCACAGAGACATATGAGTTAAAGATAGAAAGACTCAATCCATGGAACCCCACGAAACAAGAGACCAACATCAGTGTCCTATTTCCTTACACAAATGATGTGCCTGGGTAATTTGTTAAGCCTCTTTTCCCTACTAGGAGACAAATAGCTTGGACTCTCAGGTTCCCAGAGGGCATAGCTCCTTTAGCATCTGGAATAAACTGGAGGCATTAGAAGCTACTGCAGCTTGAACAAAGAGAATACTTATAACAATTAAAGGGAATTTGCCAGTTCCAATGGAAGGCCCCTAAATGGTAATAACCCAGTGGGGAATGATACTCCTGGAATTTCCCTATAAAAAAAGCCCTATCTACTTGGAGCTTCTGGTACAGTGTGTCCCTTTTTCCTGAATGGCATTTGTTACAATTGAAAGGGATTTGCACTAAGCCCTGCTCTTTCCTTACCACCAACTCTAAACCACAAACCTCCTTTTCCCTTGCCTTCCCCATTCTCATCTTGATCCATGAAGAGATGGTTTGCCTCTTTGGTGAGTATGCTAAGTTCCTTACATGAAATGTCTTAAGGTCTTCCTCCCTTCATCTCCCACATTATGGAGCAGAGTCCTTGGTCACAGGAAGGATAAAGGAAGATGTATTGCCTTCAATGATAGCAATAATAGGGCAGAAAAAAGCACCTTTTCTTGTTTCTCAGCCTAGCCAGTAATAGTGGGTATTACTTACTCAGTGGGTAAGTAAGTGAGACATTAAATGTAAACATAAAGTTACCTGGTATCTTATCTGAGTAGGAGTGAGTTCAATTATTTGTCCCAGTATCAAATTTTCAGGACAAGCATTCTTATGATTCATTTTCCTCTTCTAAAGCTTAAACATGGTAGCTATTTACTACTGCCTCCCAGAGCAAAAGAATGACAACTGAGGCATGAGGAACAAATAATAACCTGCAGATAATGAATTTGTGCAAATTATATAGTGCCAAGTCATTTTTAAAGTAGAGAAAAAAGTGCCACATTTTCTAAGCATTTTCTGACATCCTTCTCTATCACCATACCCCCCCCCATGTCCATGTCCTCTGTATTCATTTGGTATATATTATGAATACACTTCTATGTATAATATCATCTCCTTCATTGGAATGTAAGCTTCTTGAGGGGAGGGTGTATTTCACTTTTACCTTTGTATCCCCAGAACTTAGCATAGTGCCTGCAACATAGTAATTAATCAATAATTGTTGGTTGACTGTCTTACATGGGACTGAAAGGCAGAAGACTAATTTAATCCAAAAAAGCCTTTTGAATTGGAATGTAACTTTCTTTTTCATCCTTTCTAGGCTTCTCTAAAATGTTCCAATCATGACAGCAGAGTACAGTGTAAAATATCACCCTATCTATCATCATCAAATTCCAGTTCAACTATTTCTAATCTATGTAACAAGCAAGTCTTTGAATTGTTTTGGATCTCATTTCCCTCATTTATTAAGTGAAATCTTTAGATTGGAAGATACTGAATTCCCCTTCCTCCTCTATGGCCTTGGCTACATTATTTAATTTCTCTGAGCCTCAGTTTCCACATCTGTAAAATAATGTGATTAGACAAGATGACTTCTAAGATATTTTCCCATTCCAAATCTAGGCTCCTCTGACCATTTCAAATTTTAGTGATGACCTTTATGATTCCTTTCCTTTTTAAATATAGGACCCTATAATGCTTCTGAATTCCCATACTATGATATTGAATAATATCATATTGAGTAATATCATAGTATGGGAGTAACATCACCCACACCTTACTGTGCCCTTATGGACCTTGCCAAATCCTTAGTACTAGGATGAATACCCACTTGGGTCCTTAAATAATTCCACAAAGGAAAAAAAATAACCTTGAAGAGAGAATAACAGGAAAAACTTTCAATAATCTCATGGGACATCAAAGTAGTCAGCACATATGGACTCCCTCCATTGATGTGTAGGGAGGCAAAATTGACATATGTTCTCCCCAATTAAAATAAATAACCCTGGGGTAGCTAGGTGGCACAGTGAACAGTGCACCAGTCCTAGAATCAGGAGGACCTGAGTTCAAATATGGCTCAGACATTTGACTCTTAATGAGCTGTATGATCTTGGGTAAGTCACTTAACTCCAATTGCCCTGCCCTCCCCTCTCCAAAAAAAAGAAAAAAAAAAAAGGTAAATAACCTGTTTCCAAAAAGTGGTTTAACCCCAAGTTAGCCGTGATATCAGGCCACTGAGTCTGAAATCAGGATGAAGAATTTATATTCAACAAGCAAATAAACTCTGTATATATGCCTATGCACAGAGAAGGTGTCCTAGACTAGGGACTTCGTATCTATCCCGCATGTGAAGAGCTGTTGCTTGTTCTCCAGTTCAAAACATGTGAAGAATGGCTAACCTAAAAAGACATCTTATTTATTGTAGACCCAGCTACACGGAGTTATGGAGACACATGTCAAGAATTGTCTGTGCCCAGGGTATAGCAGGAGAGATTAGAGAAGAAAGCATTAGGGTATAGTTAGAGGTTCTTAATCTGTCCCTATGGCAGTCTGGCAAATCCTACAGATTTCTTAGAATGAT
>WOXC01003304.1:0-75085 GCA_011680675.1 Gymnobelideus leadbeateri
GCATCCTTCCTTTCTGTTTAGAATGGATATGCTCCCTGTTCTTAGGCAATATACTTTTGTAGAGGAATTGGAGTGGGTGCCTGTTAGAAAGGATTAAAACAAAATGCATTAATAAATTTTTGAGAAAGAAAATACCACATGGGAATACTAAAACAAGTGTTTGGACTGTTGTCTGAGTCTGGGGAAAACTCAATGAGAGTTCAGATTTGGTGCCATGCAAACATTTCCCAAAGTAAAGATGACCTCCCCTTCCTTATTGCCCTCCAGGTCCTGTGAGATCTCTGTTCAGTTATGTTGGGCTGAGAAACTGTCCCTAGCCATGCTGAGGAAATAATCTTGAGTTGGAAATCTCTCCCAGGCAGATCACTTAATCTGTCCTTTTTCCCCATCTAGAGAGAGAAATTAGATTAAGGTACCCAGAGAAAAGTGAAGATTTTCTTGCACAGTTAGGGGATTTGCCCTCCTCCTTTCCTTCCTTTCAGATGAGCAAAACTTCTCAAGAGGAAGATTATGAGCATCAGGAACTTCTGGTTTCTGTTTTTCTAGAGATTTAAATATCTGTTATACTTAGCAATCTCAAAGGACTTGATGCAAGATGCTACATCTTTTTTAAGTATGTCTTCAAGAAAATCAATGACCATCTCAGCTGGACTCTGGTGACCTCTACAAACAGAGGTGACCTTTTGTAGGACAAATATCACAGACCTAAGAATGCAAAGACCTGGGCTGGACTCAAGAGCTAGGAAGTTCCCAGATGACCACTCATTTACTAGTGTCTCCCCCAATAAATTGCTTTTGTTGTTTTTGTTTAGTTGTTTCAAACTCTTAGTGACCCCATTCAGGGTTTTCTTGGCAAAAATATTGGAATGGTTTTCTAACTCTTTCTCCAGCTCATTTTACAGATGAGGAAACTGAGGCAAACGGGGTGAAGTGACTTGCCCAGGGTCACCCAGCTAGTAAGTATCTGAAGCAAGATTTGAATTCAGGAAGGTATCTTCCTGCCTCCAGATCTAGCACTCTGTCCTCTGTACAATCTGGCTGCTCCTTTAGAGACAGAGTTGTTGGTTTGTTTTTGGTTTTGTTTTGTTCCATTTTGGCAAAGTAGAACCATTAATTGCACAAAGTAGGGCCTTGATAAATGTTGGGAAATTAAATTGAATTAAACATTACATCCATTCAAATGTGATTGTGAAATGCTCACTCAAGTCCTAAACCTGACATGACCCCAAAGCTCATAATATTTGGCACCAAGCGTTTATGACACAGTTTATAAAATTAACATCAATTCAATTTACATTCCAAAGTCATTTCTCTTTAAACCAGTGACCCCAGTCCTGTAATCATGTCTGTACATGACAAGTGTTAATGGGATTAAAGTGGGGCTGCAACAAATAGAGATTCTTAGTTGTTCTTCAGTCTACAGTAGTTTTCGCTTTTACGGACCAAAGAATGATTCTGCCATATTAAATGGGCCCTAGAAAACAAGCTCTCCACCAGGGCCTTGCACAATCAAACTTCCCTACAGCACTGAAGCGTGTCAAAATGCCTGGCCAATCTCCTTAGGAAAATCTGTGATGATTTCCAAAACTGTTAACTCATTCATCTCCAAATGCCTCAAAGTGAAGTCCATTTTTTCCCAAGTTCATTCTTATCAGTGCTTAATTCCATTGTTAATAAACTTCTTGGTAGTGGTGGTGGTGGTGGTTCTTCATTTTCAAAGAGGACCAATGACCTTGGCCACTAGACCAGATTAGAAGAGGGTCATGGGAGCATCATTTAGGAGCTCAAAGAGGCCTCAGAGGTCATCTAGTTGGACCCCTTCATTTTACAGAAGAGGAAATAGAGACTTAGAGATTTACATGATTTGTACCGGTCCCACAGGTAGTAATTAGCATGGAACCAATATTGAAAAAAGGTCAACGCTATCCTACCAACATTTCACATTAAACTACACAAGCCATGCTGGGGTGATCTTGGGTGCCTGTAGATAAGCTCTTGTTGACTGATCACAGATCAGGGAATAAATTAGAAGATTTATCAGATTGTTTTATCCATAGGGATTGGAATGAGGACCACAAATAAGCATTGGGGACACCATGACTAATTGGAAGAAGATGCTTCTTCTTTTCCTATTAACACAGTTTCCCAGAATAAAGAGAGAGAGAGAGAGAGAGAGAGAGAGAGAGAGAGAGAGAGAGAGAGAGAGCAGATTAGTCATGGAGTCCAAGCTAAATAATAACATATTTACTGAAACAAGAGGAAACCTGACCTAGTAGATGGAACTAGCCTCAGACTTGAGGAGACTCTCTAAGGCACAGAGGCTGGTGAGCCCAGACAATTCCATCAACCTCTTAGTGTCCTTAGGTACCTCTGTAGTGCTAAAGATTGCAGAACAAGTGCTAATAATTAAGAAAGAGAAGAGCAGAGGAGAGGAAAGGAGAGAAGGGGAGAAGGGGAGAAGGGGAGAGGAGGAGAGGGGAGGGAAGGGGAAAGGAGGGGACATGGAAAGAGAGACAGAGAGAGAAGGAGGGAGGGAGGGAGGGAGAGGGAAAAGAGAGAGACAAAGGGAGGGAGGGAGAGGGAGAGAGAGAGAGAGAGAGGGAGGGAGGGAGGGAGAGGGAAAAGGAAGAGGAGGAGGGAGAGGGAGAGAGGGATGGAGGGAGGGAGGGAAAGAGAGAGGCAAGATTTGTAAAGCTGTTTGAATATTACCTCATTTGATCCTTAAAACAATCTTAGAGGTACAGGTAGGTGCTATTATTGGCCACATTTTTACAGATAGGGAAATTGAGATTGAGAGAGATGGTGACTTATTCAGGGGGCACACAGCTAGTATCTGAGGCAAAAATAAAACTCAGGATTTCAGTTCCCCATAGAAAATTCCCTATATTGGTGAAATCACAGGTTTGATAAAAGAAAAATGTTTGTTCATTCGTGTCCAATTCTCTGTGATCGCATTTGGGGTTTTCTTGGCAAAGACACTGGAGTGGTTTGCCTTTTCCTCCTCCAGCTCATTTTACAGATGAGGAAACTGGGGCAATCAGGGTAAAGTGACTTGCCCAGGGTCACACAGCTAGTAAAAGTCTAAGCCCACATTTGAACCCAGGTCTTTCTAACTTCAAGCCAAATGTTCAATGCATTGCACCACCTAGCTGCCCTGAAGCAAAAACAAAACAAAATTAAATTAAAAAAAAAAAAAACAGTTGCCTCTTGGCATGTCTAGCTGTATAACCAGAAGTACCCCTCCTTTCTCTAGGTCTCATGGCTTTCAAGTATAAAATGACCAATCATGTATATAATAAGACCTCTGAGCTCTAAAACTAGGATTCAGTGAGATGGCTTCTTCCATCCCCCCAAAATTGTGTGCTGCCTTGATTGTGTGTGTTTTGTGTTTTGGTTTGGTTTTAATTTACTTTTACAGTCAAGCTTTGGGTAAACTCAGGCCAAAGTGAATTTGGTCATGTTGCCAATTTCTTAATGCCTCCAGAGAAAAAATGGAAGTGTTGGCTTCGGTGACACACCTAAACATTTTCACTAATAAGCTTAAAACTGCCTGCCCTGCCTTTGCTCATCATCTCCTGAGGCTCTGAAAGACCCTGGCTTAGAACACACAGTTCCCCGAGACTTTTGCCAACTTCTATTACAAACAGGTAGGAAAGTGGAGAAATCATTTCCTCTCTAGAGAAGCATTTAAATTAGCAGGGGCTTTTCAGAGAGTCAGTAAGGTGGATTAGAAAGACCTCTGGGACCAGGGTTACAGCATAGCAAAATTTCAGAGTTGGGAGGGCCCCCAGAGGCCATCTAGTCTGCTACAACATACTTGACAACTGGTCATCAAGGTTTTGCTTCAGTGAGGGGACACTTATCACCTCCAAAGGCAATCCACCCTACTTTGGAACCATTCTCATTGCTAAATGGCTGAGATGTGTGTGTGTGTGTGTGTGTGTGTGTGTGTGTGTGTGTGTGTGTGTGTGTGTGTGTGTGTTTTCCCTTGTATTAAGCCTACATTTCCCACTTGGAAATTTTTACCCATGGCTCCTGGTTTTGTCCTCTTAGGCCCAGATTAGCCAGTCAATCAATAAAGATTTATTAGCACCTACTGTGTGCTAGGCCCTGTGCTAAGTACTGGGCATACAAAAGAAGACAAAAGACATTCTGTGTCCTTGAGGTCACAGTCTAATGAATCATAGACTTACAACTAAAAAGAACCCTCCTAACCCGGGTTTAAGTCCTGGCTCAGACACATGTGATATTGGGCACTCAACCCCATCTGAGCCTCAGTTTCCTCATCAGTAAAATGAGGACATTAATACTTATGTTCATTGAATCACATAATTATTATAACAACTGTTATGTGAACAATAAAGTATTAGAGAAAGGTGAGCTAGGATTTCTAAGCTGCCCATTTGGGGGTTCCACTTGCTTACTTTAAAAGAGCAAGCTAGATCATGGCCTTTGAGGGCTATAAGATGAGGAAATGGCCAACAAAGAGATGCTCCACAGCCAATAAAGGGCCCCTATGAAGAGTGGATTCATCACACACCATAAAAACAGTGCTTTTATAATCTAATTGCAATGGTTATGATCATTTTCTTCTTAAAAAAATCCATCAGGTAAAAATGTACTTAGATTCCAAATTTAAGTCAGATACACAGATTCCAGCAACTCTAAAAGAGAAAAATCAAAATCAATGTCTTAAAAAAGAGATTAAAAGAAAGAGGGAAGCAATTATTAAGCATCTACTGTGTACTAGGAACTGTGCTAAGCACTTTACAAATATTATTTCATTTGATCCTCATAACAATTCTGAGAGGTAGGTGCTTTTATTATCCCCAGTTTATAGTTGAGGAAACTGAGGCAAATAGAGGTTATGTGACTTGCTTAGGGTCACACAGCTAGTAAATTTCTTGGGAAGGATTTGAACTCAGGTCCTCCTTAATATAGACTTGGCCCTCAACCTAGCTGCCTACACAAGTAACTTGTGAAATGAGGCTGTTGGACCCAAATGCCTCCAAGAGCCCTTCCAACTCTATCTATGATTGCATTTGTTAAACAAGAAGAAATGAGAAACTCTTATCTTGACCCCAAGTAAAATGAGTGTGTCTAATGCAATTCACATTTAACATAACTTGTGTTTACATAGTACTTTCATTTTCACAGCAATCAAGATGAGGGATGGGTGAAAATAGCTTCCCAACCCTTTTCAAGCTAGATATTGGGACATAAGCTACTGAGGTCTGTGTTAGCTAAACAAGAATGACAACACTGATCTCCCATGACAAACAAATTTCACACAATATTTTCCCTTATAAACTCTTAAAGTGACATTTCTGAACCTCTTGTCTTCTATCGAACCAAAACCATTGATACCAAGAAAGAACCAAGGTCTGAAGAAACAGACCCAGCTAACAGTAAGCCTATGTGGGCTTGACCTCCACTTTCTTGCCTTAAAAGTCTTGAACCCCTAATTAAGCAGCTCAGCCCTCTACTATCCTCCACCCTACCTAACTTCCATTGTACTCCACCTACCTAATCCCTTCTTCCCCCATCCACCACCATATTACCGCTCATCCCTTTCCAAAGCCAAACCCAATTATTCCCAGCATGTGACTTCTCTACCATCACTCACCACTAGTCCCAGGCTAGACACAGTAATGTCAGTGTGATGGCTGAGGCCAAGGCAGATTGGTTACCCAATCTCAGCTGGGTCTTCCCAGACACATGCAATCTCTCTTTTCTGCTCTGATTGAGTTTCCAAACTTTCTATTATGTCCCCAAACCACCTCCACTCCCACTCCCAGCTCCCAGGCAGCAAATAACTTTCTCCCATAGCTTATTGCTGGGTTTTTTTTTTTCATTCATACACTATTTATTTGTCCTCCCTCCCTCAAACTCTGACTTTGCTTTCCCCAGGGTTGACTGATGAAGAGGAGGGGAAGTGTGCATTGGGTAGATGGGACACTGGAAGAACAGGAGAAAGAGAAGAAATGACAGGAAATAGAAATGGCTCCTTTACATAGTGAGGTCTGAAGGATAAGGATAAGGATAAGGAAGACCACCATCATACAAAACAAAGACAGTGAAAAGCCCAGGGTGGCATGTGTTTCACAGATAACACACAGGAGGCACTAGAGGTCTTGACTCCAGCCTCTAACAGGCTCAATTTTGATGTGGTCAGACAGGCAGACACCTTCAGAGGATTAATTATCAGCTTTATTCTAGTCTAGTCTTCTCGAAGGCTTGCTGATAATGGGAGCACCAGTTCCTATAGCATTCTCTAATCACTCTTTGAACAGGGGCTGGCGGGCCTGGTGGGGCAGCCTCTGGATGGGATCAGTTGAGCCAGGTACTGCTTGTGCACTCCCCTACATCCCCTCAAGCCTCAGTGGGGCTGGTGGAGGCAGGTACATGCATTCCTCTATGTATTACTCATGATTCCCCCAGGGATTCCTCCCTCACTGACCAGTGCCCACTTGCTTTATAGGGCAACAGACAAAGAAGGCATCTTGCCAACATTAAGCTCATAGGTTAACTTTAACAATATTGTCATTCTGCACAAGCATAGTAAATATCAATTATGTCACCCCTGTATCTCACAGCACAGCTTCAGTAGGACTGCATATCACTATGATTCTAGGAATTACTGTCTAGGATCCTTGGGGCTAGTCTGGTAGTTATTATCTAACACCTAGACACTGCCATGGCTGGGGATCCTGAGAAACTGATCTCTAAAAAGGATAACAAAGCCCTCCTTACTTACAGCATGGGAGAAAAGACGCCTTCTTCAGGAAGGGGCTCCTGGGAGAACCAATGATAAGACTTCCAAGAGGAAACTCTTTCTGGGAGCCAACCACCATGCCAATGGAAGTCCAGACCAGGGACTTGCTGCTATGTCAGTATCGCTTGGGGTAGAGCTAGTTTGGAAGTCACACATGAAGATGAGCTGAGTTCAGGAGACCTGATTCTTCTAGGATGCTGAGACTGAACTGAACTGCAGCAGAATAGCCAAATGTGGGGTCCCTGACTGGGAACCAAAATATGTTGTAGTCTGCGGGTACTGGGCCCCCCAAAATGCAAGGGTATGTGGCAGGTCTGCCTCAAAAGAATTTGACTACTCAAACCTTCTTCCAGTCAGAGCAGCAAAGCTTATTGTGTCTCCAGTAGAAGTGGGATGGATTCTAAGAATCTGGGCGTTTGATGAGGATGGGACTGATGTTTTTATCCTGAAAAAGACTGAGAAAATCTGGATGAGATTAAGGAGTGTTAAGTAAATCAATTAAGTAATCACAGTGGGCCAGGCTGGACCAGGGATCTGGACTGCTGAAATTTGTTGGGAAATTTAAGGACCCTTTTTTAGGGGTCCCATTGCTTCATCAGCCTCATCAGCTCCATCTATCCTAAAGCAACTTCTCCTTTGAAGGTCAGGTTGAATCTCACTTCCTCCATGAAGTCTCCATCCTACACTGATCTCTTCTATACTAGACTTCCCTTATTCACTGTTTTTCCCATACTATATATCCCAGCTCTAAATGATTATAGAATTCTCTTTATATATTGTTTTGTCTGCTTTTGCTGATTCCAAAAGGAGACTTCAACTGCCTTTTGGGAAGGGGCCATGTCATCTACATCTTCTGGATCTCCAAGTACACACTATCAATCCCTTGACAAAACACTGGATGAACAGTATCAGCTCTTTTAGCTTGGTGAGTACAGAAATCACCTTCCTTGTTTCCTTTGGACATCATATGCAGGTGATGAGTCCAGAACTTATCTAAAGGGTTGGTGAGGGTCTGGTTTCTAACAGAAGTCAGGTTTTTAAGAAGATATTTTATTTCTGATGGGTTTGGATAATAACAGAAACATTCAGGGCTGTGAAGTTCATGATGTGCTTTCCGTACAGAATTTCATTTGAGGCCTGAAAAAATCATATGAGATAGGACGATGTTGCCATTCTCATTTTATGGAGAAGGAAATTGAGACTCAGAAAAGCTTAAGTGACTCATCGAGGGTGATAAAACTAGTTAAGTATCAGAGGTGGGATCTGAACCCAGATTTTCCTAACGCCAAGTCTAATATCCTATCCACTATTTTATGCCCTCTTTCAAACACCATTGGGAGCTGATGAAGATGAGTGAGTACTTTGCCATGTTCCCACATATGGATTCTAAATGGTTTTCTTCAGTTAGAATTGTCCAACCTAAAACTCTGGCTGATTTTTATTTTTTGTGGAGGAGGAGAAAGGAAAGGTTGGGTTTATCTGCCTTTGGGATTCTGGAGTCTTCCAATTCAGATGGATTTATATGTAAATAAATATGATGAGTTCAGTGGAAATGAACCAGGAACAGATGGATGATAACTTTCTAAAATTGGACATTAGTTCAAAAGTTAAAGAGGATTAGGCAAAAAAAAAATCATAAAATTAGATGAAATGACTTCCAAAACCTTGGATAAGTTGTTTCTTGAGGCCAAAGATCATTTGAGCCATCCCCAATAAAGACAATAGAAATAGATTTGGATGCATCTTTATTTTTTATTAGCTTTCTATTAATTCTCCGTGAATAGGTACCCTAACTCCCTTCTTAGCTAATGCTTATCTGGCCTTCCCAAGTGAGCAGTTCCTGTGTGTACCATCACAGTTATTTTGGCGACTCATTTTGTAGAAAAAGACATGAAAGCTTGAGTCTTTCTTCTTTGCTATGGACCTTGACTTCAGCACAAAACTGTATAATAAGGAAACTCATTCTTATTTTATTCGTCTTTCAACTCTGATGCCTGAATCTCTGTATTTTAGCCATGAAAGACACTTTCCCCTTTAGATTACTAATATGTGAGACATGAATAGGAGATTGTAGAATCATAATAATAGCAATTTAAAAAATTTTCAAGGCACTTATCTATACACTTTCTCACTTAAGCTTCCCAATCTTATGTTAACAACCCTACAATCAAAGAACAAGAACAACAAAAAATACCCTGCCCTTTTAGTCCACTGTGCCCTCTGCAATTTTGATTTCATAGTGAACAAATTTCCATTCATTCTGGACTACTTACTCCCATACCCCTTCTGTCTACTCAGTCTCCCTGAGCCTTCATTTCTCTCAGACAACATAGCATTCTTAACTCCATCACTGGTTCTAATTCCATTCACAGTCCTAGCAGACTGATCTTAGAGGGAGAATTGGAATACTCTGTTTGCTCCTCACAATCACTTATATACTTTCCCTTCAACACCATTACTCACCAATCTCTCTTCCTTTAGAGTTCACTCAATTAAAACGTTCTACTCTATTTGAGTCCTGATTGCTACTGTAATAACACATCCCAGGTCATTTCCCCTTCTTTCTGAAGGAGTTCAGCAAGTTGGCTTCTCTTCCCCCAATTCCTATCCCTGTCCTAGGGGACTTGAATAGCCTTGTTCATCCTGCTTCAAAGTTCCTAATCTTCTATTTGCTCAATCTCCTTCAATTCCATGACCAATTCCTCCATTCTAGTTCAGTCATATACAGGAATGATCACACCCTGAAGCACACCATTAGCCACAGGTGTCTTACTTCCTTAATCAAAAACCTGACCATCCCTCAACCTTACCATAGCCTCTTATCATTCCATCTCTCCATGTGACTTACACCTCCTGCATGATTCTTCTTCTTCATCATTACCTCTAATCCCTCCACCCCCTCAAAAGTTTCTCAGACCATTTGTCCCACTCTGACTTCACTTTCACAATTTTCCCATCTCACTTATTTGTACTGTCCTCTTCTCACTAATTCATTGTGCCCTGTCTTCACTCAACTCATGCCAAACCCCAGCCCTAGATCAACCCCATCATTTAGGCTTCCACTGCTATTACAGTAAAACAATCCTTTTATTCCTCCCTAAATGATTCTCTAGCCCACTGATTCCCATAGAAGTTAATTCAAATATCTTCTTTTCATAAACCTCCCAAACCCTTTCAGTTGAGGACCTGACTTTGTAATTTATTGAGAAAACTGAGGGCATTCATGATGAGTTCCTTCATGATGAGTTCCTTCTTTGATTTGTCTTGCATCATGAAACCCCTTGGCCTCACCATTCACTCGTTCTTCATTTCCAGTCCTGTCTCTGAAAGTGAAAATGTCCCATCTCCTTCCCATGTCCACCCACTATACATGTGCCTTTGGTCCTATCTCCTCCCGTAATCTTCAAGAGAATTCCAATCAGTCAATAAGCATTTAACATATACCTATTATGTGCCAGGCACTATGCTAAGAACTGGGGGGGGTCTCTCTCTTGAAGCTTCTACCTGTCTCTGTCTACTAATTACTTCCCTGTTCCCCTCAAACATGCTCAAGTTTTCCCCGTCCTTTAAGAAAAAACCTCCACCATGTGCTACTTTCCCATCAGACTATCATTGTATATTTCCCCTCCCCTTTCCTCAACCAAACTTCTAAAAAAAACTGTCTGTATTCATTGCTGCCACTTTCTTTCTTCTCACAATATAACATTTCCTTCTGCCATTTCTCTCTGTTGCCAACAATCCCTTAATTGCTAAATCTATTGGTCTTTTCTCATTCTTCAAACCCCCTCAACCTCTCTGTTGCATTTCACTTTGTTGACCCCTTTCTTCTGCTTGAAACTGTCTCCTCACTGGGTTTTGGGGGGCATGGGCTTCTCCTGGCTCTTTTCAGGCCTATTATGGTCTCTCTTTCTCAGTGTCCTTTGCTGAATCATCACTGAAACAGGGCTTTCTTAACTGCGGGATCTCTATACTTGACTCTACTCTCTCTATGCCTTCTCAGTGAACCCATGAGCTGCCATATGTTTGTCATCTCTATACAGATGACTCACAGATCAATCTATGTACCCCAATATCTCCCATGAGCTGCAGTCCCAACAGCCTCTTGGACAGCAAACTGAATGCCCCAGCACAATCTCAAACTCAATAAGTCTAAAACTGAACTCATCATCTTCCTCATCCCGACAAACTTTCCCCACTTTCAACTGCCTTATTTGTTTCAAATGGCATCCCCCCTGCCCCAGGTAACATATAATTAATCTACTTCATATTTATGCAGAAATCTCCTATTTATACTTCCAGTCATATTTGTCTTCCTGATTAGACTGTAAGGTCCTTGAGAGGAGGGATCACTTCTTCCTTATAATCCTATTTCCAACTTAGTATGGTGTCAGGCACATAGGAAGTATCCAATAAATGCTTTTCAATTGATTGATGCAGAAATCTTAACATGAAGGTCAAACACCAATGCCCATTGTTACTCTGTCCGGTAAAGTTTAGACTAGAACACCTGAGGTCATTTTCAACTCTGAGATGGATTTTGTCACTCTGTCAATTTATCAAGTAGGAACTCTTATGTTTATTTCTGTCATTGGCCCTTTACTAGTCTTCTAAAGCCTTACAGACCCTGCTTCTCAGAATCATGTTTTTTAAATGCATACTTGAAAGAAATGGTAAGTCTCAATTGGAGATTAATTAAAATTAAAAATGTATTTTTTTCTAATTCAAATTCATAGATTCCCCCATGAAATCTACCAGAAACCACAAGGGATCCCCAATTTTGTCTAACTAGTTCAATAGGACCATTTCTATATGAGTAAAGACATTCCCTAATAGCGTGACTGGAGCTGCTAGGTGAGTTGTCAGTCATTCAAGGCTGCCCCCCACCCCAGGACACATGAGTTCCTTTTCCTGCTGAAAAAAGAGATGAACTGTGGGGACAGAGTTCCAAGTCACTCTCAGGGAATTACATGGAAAGAAGACAATCTTGAAATAAATTGAATAGCAAACCTTAGGTTAATAAGATTTTTTGAAAGCACCAAAATGTAACATTAAAGAAAAAATAGCTGCAAAGAAATTCCTCCCTCAAAAAAAGAAAAAAACAACTTATTATGTTATAGTACTCAATCTATCTAATTTTCTCTGCTTTCAGAAAAGGTCAATTCAGATCATATTTCTGTAGTGACTTGAAATATTAAGCTCAATGTATAATGTTCATTAATCAGCAGCATATTGATGTATCCTTTTTTCTCATAGCTGTATCAGTTCTTTTCCTAAAGGAGAAAATACCTGACCCAGAGCACAAGATAAGTCTTATGGTAGTGCCCTCAGCCTTACTGTCATTCCTCAGGCAATTATGGAGTCACTCAAACCAAGGCATTGATTACAGTAGAATAACTCCAAATATGAATGGTTGGGCAAGTTTGACAAATGTCCCATTAAATATATCATCAAGCATGGATTTTTAACCTTTCTCTCTGTCATGGACCTTTCTGTTATCCTGCAGAAGCCTCTGGAGCCCTTTTAGTGTTAATGGCCCCATTTGACAGATGAGGAAACCAAATGTCTGATAGTTGATGTGATTTGCCTATGATCACAAATCCATTAACTGTCAGAAGCAGGATTTGAGCCATGCTCCTTGAGAAGAATTCCCACCCAGTGTTCTTACCACCATGACATGCTCCTTCAGCCATTTGCCTCATTCATATTCTCTCTCTCTCTCTCTCTCTCTCTCTCTCTCTCTCTCTCTCTCTCTCAGTAATTGAGAAAAGGCAAAATTTGTTGCCTCCTCGCTTTGCTTATATCTAGGCCCTTGGTGTTATTCTAAGTAGTGAGAAACCAGGCAACTTGTTAACATTTCATCATTTGGGATATCAAAAGGGCTTCTCACAAGCAGAGTTTGAGGAAAATGTTTTTGTGTGTCCCCCAAAACAAAAGTCTGTTCATTTCATGCCCAAGTACTATGTCCTCCTTTTCTTCAACTCTGAGATCGAATGGCTCTGTGAAGCTGGAAAGCAGTCAGATCAAAACTATAGCTTTGGCAATTTCATTTGGAGAGAAGGGGTATTCACCAGTACAAAAGATAGCCCCCAGAGAATTGTCAAGAGTGTTTGGTTTACCATCCAGAAGTTCTTAGCTCTCACCTTCACAGGAAGTACAGTGCCCCAGGAGAGGGGCAACACAGCAACAAAACTCTGGGCTGGGTTTGGGGGGAGAGTTGTGAGGCATTTGCCCCCATGAGTCTGGAAGACCACAAAGTGTGGTACAGGGATGATCACAGCTACAGAAGGAAATGCATTCTCTAGGAAGAACATATTTTACCTATAAATATCAGCACCTGGACAAAGCTCTCTTTACCCTGAACAAGTTGCAGTTCTGGATATCAAGGTATTCTGTGACTACAAACTTATTCCTATCACCTATGTTGACTTTTTCAGACAACTTAACAAAGGAATTGAGGTTTCATAGAGGACAAATTAGAAAAATCCCAGTTCCATTAAGGCTACTAATTTAATAAAACATACTTTCCCCCTAGAATTCTTTTTTTTTAATTTTAAACTAAAATACTAAAATGCATAATGTGAAAAGAAAAAAAACAAATATAAATATAAAATAATTAAAGAAAAACATATCATGTGCACAGAAGAATTTAAGAGAGGATTATATATATATATATATATATTTATGGCTATATATACATATATATGTATATATAGCCATAAATTTCCATTTCAAGGACGCCTATATAATAAATACTATGCTTTGTGTTGAGAACTGTCCATCTTTTCTTTGTTTCCTTGTAGGTTTTCTTTTGTTCTCTGCTTTTTACTTTGCTCTTCCTCCACTTTCCTGTTTCCACCCTTGAGGCTATAATTAAGCATGGATATATCAATAAATAGATATGTATATACATATACATACATACATATGTGTGAATTTATAATATATGTATGTAAACATGTACTTCCCCTAACAGATTCTACTCCTAATCTTTATTTTTATGTTTGTATGTATCTCTTATTTCCTATCCCTCCTGACTCCTCTACTTTACTTCTACCTGATACCTTGCCCTCCTATTACTTAACCTATCCCACCCCACCAAGGATCCCTCCTTTGTCCTCCCATTGCCCTAAATCTAAATGCTCTTTTATATGCCCCTTTGACCTATTCCCTCACCTTCCCCTCTAAAGATCCCTCCCTTGGGGCGGCTAGGTGGCGCAGTGAGTAAGAGAGCCGGCCTCGGAGTTGGGATGACCCGAGATCGAATCCGGCCTCAGAAAATGAGCACCCACACATAAATAATGACTAGCCGTGTAACCTTGAGCAAGTTACTTAACCCCAATTGCTTTAAAAAAAAAAATCTCTTAAAAAAAAAAAAAGATCCCTCCCTTATCCTCTCCTCCCTCCCTATCCCCTTAGTTTTTTTTATTTATTTCTAAATTTAGGTGACATTCACCTCCTTTAGATGTATATGTATTGTTCCCTCAAGAACCCATTCCCAATGAAAGTAGGTTTCCAGAACTACCAACCCTTCTCTCCCATCTAATTCCTCTATACCAGTTCTTCCTCTCAAACTTCATTTGTGTAATTATTCTTTTTAACTGTTTGTGAAGGGTTTTACTTTTTGAAATAATATCATGCTCAGTTCTACCCTTTCTTTCTTATGAATTACTAATAACAACCTTAGACATATGTTTTACATTTTACATACATAAAAGGTAAATGGTCTGTCCTTACTGAGTCCCTTGTAACTGGTCTTTGGTATATACCTTATGTTTCTCTCAGCTCTCATATGTCAAATCTTCTATTAAGTTCAGGTTTTGTTTTGTTCTGTTTTTCAACAAGTCTGATAATTCATTAAATATTCATTTTTTATTCAGAATCATGCTTAACTTTGCTGGGTTTGATAGTTTTGGCGAAAAGTCCAAAGTTCTTTTGCTCTTCAATATATAGTGTTACAAGACCTGTGATCTTTTAGAGTCACCACTGCTAGGTCTTGTGTGATTCTAATTGTGGTACCACCATATGTAAATTGTTTTTCCTTATTGCTCATAATATTTTATTCTTGAGCAGGGGTTTTGGAATTTGATTATAATATCCCTGTGGATTTTCCTCGTAGGATATCTTTCAAGTGATTGGTGGATTTTGCCTATTTCTACATTCCCTCTTGTTTTAATGCTTCAAGACAATGTTCTTTAATTATTTCTTGTATTATTGTATCAAGATTCTTTTTTTGATCATAGCTTTCAGGGAGTCTGATTATTATTATGTTTCCCCTGGAATTCTTTAGCAGATCATAGAGATTGTGTGTGTATACACATGCAATCTTCTGGCAGCTCCATCCCTACTATCCAGAAGAATAATGGAACAGGTAGTTCCCTTTGTGCTAATGAGTTGGATCTTGCTTTCTGCAAGGAACAGATGTCACCAAGACATTAAGGGGAACTGGACAGAAATGCCTACCTCAAAGATTAAGGGAATGAGTTTAAAATCTTGTCAAATGGAAGCAATGGGTTCCCTCAATTCTTCACATGCACGAATGAATGAATAGAAAAGCTCATATTAAACATTAGTTTGTGCAGTGTGTGTAAGGGGGTATGCAGCACCCATGTAAAATACCAAAATTTGTCAACATTCAACTCAAACTGGGAATAAGAAATTAAATTTTCACACTTATGCATTCCATTAACTGAAGTTGTTCTGAGGGCAGAAAGGAATTTCTATTCCTGTAAACTCAGGCTGTTTGGTGAGACCACAAAGGTCCTTTCAGGGCCCTGCATTTGTACTTTGGCCAAAACACATGGTAAATGCATTGGGTCGGGGTAGGGGGCATGTATTTGTACTTGGACTGTGTGGATTTCAAGGGGGAAAACATGTTGATGGCTTTCCAGTTGAGAAGTAATAGAAGACAGGATAGAAAGAGGAAGTAACAAGATAAGCATAGTCAGAAGTTCAGTTCCATATTTGATGAGCCTGTCCCTTAAAAGGCATACACAATTCTGGCACTTTGACAATGGGAACTGTCTTACCACACCAAGTCATACAGCTTTTAGCTGGATCTCAACAAGTGGGAAGGTAAGGAGCCTAACATACCATAAATGGATAAATTGCATTCTGGGGACCTCACAAATCTAAGGCTTTCACAAAACAGTACCAGATACTTAGTCCCTATAGTTGACTAGTAGAGACATAATGAGGGTGGCGTAAACAGAGCTTTTGCACAGGGTGGGAGATTTAGAAAGTACCAATAAAACTGCTCCAATGTGTTCTTCCGTTTCCAGACTATGCCCATGGACCTGTAGAAACCTTAGTCTGGGGTAGACTTCCTCTCCCTTCAGTACCTTAGAAGACTTGTGATGTGGTGGGAAAGGTTTTCTCCCTCTGGCAGAAATGTGGGGGACCATCAATACAAGGCCAACAAGTTTGTCTCTTGTTCCTGTTATGCCAGCGATACCAAAGGTTAATAAGGAGAGAATTGACGTAGTATTAATACACACTTGGATACAGCTCCAAAGTTGGCAAATCTCTCTCCTTCTAACAACCCTATTAAGTTGAAAATGCAAGTTACCGTATTTCATTACATAATAATCACAGGTTTTATGCCATTTTTTTTGTGAAAAAGTGTGCAACCATTATGTAAAGCTTTTAATTTTAAAAAATTTCATTCCAGTATTACTTAAAAATCATTTATTACTAAACTGTCTTTGGTGCAAGATTATAATGCATGGAACACAGAACATTTCTTCATTAATTTGTGGAAATTTCCCTATTTTAGGACCTCTAAACGCACATCTAGAAAGATCTGTGTTTTTCAACATGTGTTTTAGTTTCCACCAGTCTCATACCAACTTTCCACTCATTGAAAACTCTGTTTCCTCAGCCCTATTTCCATGCTCTTCAGTGAACACAATCACTTTCAACTTGAAGGGCACAGAATAGTTTTTGTACTTACCCAAAATCAGAAAGAAATGCTTCACACATTACTGTATCACTGGCAGACTGACTTACAGCTGGGCTAGCGTGGGAGGATGCAAGTCTCACCATAGCACATGACTTACTCATGGCAGCTTCTGCCCCTTCTACCTGTGGCTCTTCATTGGGTTGAGTGACAATACCCTTAGTACGGCAGTGCTCTAAAAAATCACGCAAGATGACTTGTGGAAATATACTGACAATGCACATGCACTGAGAACTCTACTCAAAGCTTACGATGCACAAGAACACATGTGTATCCATACGCCAAATTGCTGCTCTGTTTACCTTTCAAACAGTTTGATGAACAGAATTATACCATGCGACAATTACATGATGAAAGGCTATAAACCAACTTCAGGACTGAAAAAACAGCATGCGATGGTTATGCATTGGGTGTGTAGCATTATCCCGCTTTTATACGTGAGGAAATGAAAAAGTCAAATCATTTCTCCATAGTCATCGAGCGTCTGAAGGATTCTAACCCAGGTCTCTTCTAATTCTAATTTTAGCATTCTTTTGACATTGCTGCCATGCCTTTTATGGCGGCGGCGGTGGTGGTGGTGGTGGTGGTGGTGGTAGTAGTAGTAGTAGTAGTAGTAGTAGTAGTAGTAGTAGTAGTAGTAGTAGTAGTCGTAGTAACGAGTATTATATAGTGTTTTATGGTTTACAAAGTGATTTGCAAATATTATGTCCTTTTATTCTCACAATAACCCTGGGAGGTAGTCACTAGTATTATCCCCACTTTACAGATGAGGAAACTGAGGCAGACAAAGGTGAAGTCACTTTCCCAGGGTCACAAAGGTAATAAGGGCCTGAGGCTAGATTTGAACTTAGGCCTCCCTGTTTCCAAGTCCAATACTGTTCCCACTGCACCACCTGTCACCAAGTCAGATGTGAATAAACAAACAACAAAAGGGATGTGGCCTGTCATTCTTCATCCTGTCATTGATTACTTTCTGATTCACTCAAGGGTCTCCTTGGTACCTCATACAGCGATCACCTGACATATATAAGTTCTTTGGTTAAATTAGTATTTTATTATTGCTCCCTTTTTGATAATTAAGTTATGAAAGGCCAACTCCTTTATAAAAGATACACAGAGTAGGTGGAGGGTAACCATCGAGGCATTAGAAGCTTGAGGACTAGGAAGGCTCTCCTGTAGAAAGCAGCATTTGGACTCAGTCTTAAGAAGGCAAAATTCTAGGAAGTGGAGATAAGGAGAGAGAACCCTACAGATGTGGCAGGCAGACAGTGAAAAGACATAGAGATGGCCATACTGGGAAATGGCAGTTACTTGTATAACTTGCACTAAAGTTATTTTTTCTAAAAGTTTCCTGACTCTGAATTATCAACTCCAACTAGAATACAGCAATAGGAACAAGGCTTTCTCCATCAATTGCCCAACACCAATCAATGACTATTGACAGCTAAACGGTCAATTGTTCTGGGAGAGGCAACACTGTTTTTCATGTGGCTTTCTGACCACATGAAGGTGTGCGAGATTAATTCATCGATATGTGATAGCCAATAACTACAATAACAGAGAGCACCTACTATGTGCCTGCTCTGTACTGAGCACTTCACAGTCAATCATCTTATTTGATTCCCACAACAATGGGGAGGGGGGTCGGGAGGGGTAGCTACTACTATTCTCTCCATCTGACAAAGAAGGAAACAGGTTGAACCACTTGCCCACAGTCCCATGTAGTGTCTGTGGCCAAATTTGTCCTCAGATCTTCCCAACACCAGGTCCAGTTGTACCTGTACCACTACTGTACCACCTGCTGCCGCTATCTATATTTAAATTTTTGAAGGGCTAGCTGGCCCAGTCGATAGAGTATCTGGAATCACAAAGACCAGAGCTCAAATCCAGCCTCAAACCCGAACTAGCTGTCTAACCCTCGGAAAGTCATTTGATCTCTATTTGCCTTAATCCACTAGAGAAGGAAAATGCAAATCACTCCAGTATCATTTGTCAAGAAAACCTCATGGACAGTACTGGCTTGCTATAGTCCAGGGGGTCATGAAGAATTGGACACAACTAAACAACAACAACATATGGAAGAGAAACTGACTTTGTTCTGCTTGGCCCCAGAGAGAACTGGGCAGGGGCCTGGAAAGAGATGGCAACAACGACTGTGGACTCTGCCTCCAGGCCCTGCCCAGGGCCCATATGGGACCATCTGTGCCCCTCAGGGCACTGTCCTGGGGCCTCAAGACTACTGCCCTTGGCATTTGATCAGCTCCCTGGGGTTTAATGACCGTCCCTATGCTGGTGATTTCCTAGCCTACCTTTCCTGCCCCAGCTTCTCTGCTGATCTGCAATCTTGTCTCTTCAAAGGCCTTTCCAATATTTCAGACTAGAAATCCAGTAGACACTTTAAACTCAACATGTCTAAAACAGAAGTCATTACTGTTCCCCCTAAACCCTCCCCTTCTACCTTCCCCTACTACTGTTGAGGACAACACCATCCTCCCAGTCCCTCAGGCTCACACCCTGGTATCCTCACTATCTCTTACCCACTGTATCCAAGATGGTGCCAAGCTCTATCAATATTCCTAATAAAAATGTTACAAACATTTCTCAATATACCCCCTTCTCTCCTCTGCCAACACCCTTGTATAGACTCTCATTTCTTTATACCTGGAGCATCATAATAGACTGCAATCTGGCCTAACTGCCACAAACTTCTCCCTTCTCCAGTCCATCCTGCACTCAAGTTGTTTGCTAAGGTTGTTTTTCTAAAGCACAGATTCAACCATGTCACCATACACACATACACACACACTAAACTCAAAATTCCAATGGTTCTCTATAGCCTCCAAGATCTAATACAAAGTCCTAGAAATACTCATTGCAATTTTAAAAAAGATAAAGAAATTAAAAGTTTAAACATTAGCAAAGAAGACACAAAGTTATCCCTGCCTTCAGACTACATAGTAGCAGACTTAGAGAACCTCGGGGAATCAGCAAAAAAATTAAAGAAGAAACTATTAGCTCCATTTAACTAAAAGGGCAAAATAAACCCTTTAAAATTATCAGTATTTTTACATAATAATAACAAAATCTAACAAGAAATATTAGAAAAGAAATGTCATTCACTATAACTACAAAACACATAAATATCTGATCAGGTAACAAAGAGATAAATTTTGATTCTGTCAGGAAAAACTTACTAATATTTAAAGTAAAAAATTAGAATGGGCTGCCAGGAGTGATGAATAAATAGCCTAGTTGGACACAATGTGGGAGAGTCAAGAATGATGATGCTGGAAAAGTAGATTGGGGCTAAAAAAGTGAAAAATTTAACAGGCCAGATTGAAGAGATTCTATTTGCTCTAAGACAGAATAAGAAGCGACTGGTATTTGTAGAGTATGAAGAGGGGCATGATAGGGCCAGCTCTTAAAGAGAGAAAATTGAGTTTGCAGCTTTGTGGTAAGTGGATTGGAGAGAGGACAGACTTGAGGCAGGGACAGCAGTCAGAAAGCTACTGCAACAGTCCAGCTGAGGTGCTAAAAGTATCAAATAAGGGGATAGCTGTAAGAGAAAGAAAGAGGGCCAAGAGCTATGGTAAACATAGAAATGAAAACTCAGTGGGTGTGGAGGGAAAGAGTGGAGAGCTAAGGATGAACCTGTACTTGTGAATCTGGGGGGCTGCCCAGTGTCTTGACAGAAATTGGGAAGTTTAGGAGAGTCATGGATTTGGAAAGAAAGATAATTAATTCTTTTTAGAAATATACATACATATATATATATATATAGAGAGAGAGAGAGAGAGAGAGAGAGAGAGAGAGAGAGAGAGAGAGAGAGAGAGATGTCTATAGGAAGCTCAGTTTGAAATGTCCAATAAGCAATTGTTGATGCAAGACTGAAACCCAAAAGAATGATTGGGCCTAGATCTGGAAGTCATCTTCATAGGGATGCTAATTAATCTCATGACAAGAGATGAGGTCACCAGGAGAGTGCAGAGGAAGAAGACAACCCAGACAGAGCCTTGGGGAACACCCCCCATTACAGGCAGTGGTGCAGATAATGAGCCAGCCAAGGAGTTGTCAAGACAGGTAAGAAAAAAAGCAGAAGAGAATAGGATCCCAAAGGGCCAGGCAGGAGAGAGGGCCTCAGAGGAGAGGGGAAGCAACAGAGGTGGATGCCTCAGAGAAGCCAAGGATGAGGACTGAGGAGAGATGCTCAGATTTGGTCATGAAGAGATCAATATTGACTTCAGAGGCAGCAGCTTCAGGTGAGTGATGGGATCAGAAATCAGATTGCAAAAGAGTGAAAAGTGAATGAAAGGGAAGGGAGCAGAGGGGAGGGGAAAGTATGGATGAATTTTTCTAGGAGTTAATGGCAATCTTCATGGTGATTATTGTCGAGATTACTCTCAGCTTCTTGGTGGACCTTCAAGTAAAACAGACGAGTCAACTTCCCAGAAAATAACCTGGACCCTTTCATTCCCTGGGATTCCCTACATTGAGTTGAAAGTAAAGTCCCTCGGGTACAGGACTTCTTTTTTTTCCTTTAGATCCGTAGTACTTAGAGCCTGAAATATAGTTGGCACTTAATTAATGCTTGTTGGATACAAGTGAATTAAGCCAAGGTTTATACAGATAAATAGACTGTTAACTGTGACCAAGATATTTGGCCTTGAATTTAAATGTAAGGTGATTATGTAGCATAGTAGCTAGGACACTGGGCTTGGAATCAGAAAGACCTACTTTCAAATCTAGCTACAGACACACAAAGCCAAAGAAGAAGGATGGATAGACTGCAATCTGCATCAATGGAGGCAGTGCCTACTAAGGGGATTGCAAGTCCACCAAAAGACTTTGGGGAGAGGTTCTTCCTGAAGTTTTACACAATGTGCTGATCCTCCAATTGTCTAGACCACAGGAACTATGTAGGCAGTGAGATGTCACAGAGGATAAAGTGCTGAGCCTGGAGTCAGAAAGACCTGAGTTTAAATCCTGCCTCAGATACTTACTAGCTGTGTGACCCTGGGCAAGTCACTTAACCTCTATTTGTCTCAGTTTTCTCAAGTGTTAAAGGAGACTGGGGATGGACTCAGTCTTCAAAATCTTTTCCTGCCCTAAATCTATGACTGCATAATCTTAACTCTATCATAAACTAATATGCTTTCTGTTACTAGCCTAAGGAGAAATGCACTAAAAACTTAGCAATGAGATGATTAAACAAAATCACCTAAGTGAAGGTATATGTATCATAAATAAAATGTCAATGGGAATGTGGAGGAGGAAGACCAGGTATGAACTGTTAAATAATATGAAGAGGAAGCAAACTATTTATTTCCAAGAGTTTTTCTTTTCCTTCATCTTGATTCTAAGGAGAGGCAGCATCCCATGGCCATCTCCACATGGGCTCAGAAGTGGTTGGCTATTCTGGCTGGCCAAATTTGGAATTCCTAAGAGCTGTTAAAGGGAAGGTCATCAGAGCAGACCAGTCCCCAGTCACCACTTTGGCACTCAAAGTCATTTCTCAGACTTGAAACTGGTTAAGGGGGATGGCTATTTCTTGTTTCTTCTGTCACTTTTCCTTCTCTGGGGATAATTGTCCTATGCCTCCAAAAGCAAGGAATCCATTGGGTGATCCCTAGCCAGTTTTGCCACCATTCACAATGTTTTTCAGAATCAGACCCTCTCCTCTCATTCACATTTCATGTTTCCATTTGCCTCTCTGATTCTGTCTTTGTCTCTCTCTGTCCCTCTATATTTCTCTTTGTATGTCTCTCTGCCTCTCTCCCTCTTTCTCAATTCCATGAATGCACAAATCTTTGCTCCCTTATATCCCATCTTTTTTCTCATTATTTCCTAACAAAGTCATAAGCACATCAGGTTACCAAAAGCTAGGCTAATATTAACTCTTTTCTTTTAGGTCCTAAGACCCTTGTCCCTAAATCAATGCCATCTATTACAATCTAGTTCAGGATTAGGGTCTCAGATACTGCCCAGATCCTCTCTGACTTGGCTGCAAATGAATTTGAGCCAGAACCAAGGCTAAATAAGCTAATGAGACAAGGTCAGCATTTTCCACTCACCCATCCCGTATTCCTGTCCTTTATTACGCACATCTGTCATCAGCAAAGCTTAATTGCCTTGGTGCTGAAAAACTTCAGGGCCCCACACTAGCAGAGCCCTCAATTCAAAGTCAGATGGGTATCCTCAATGCCTCTCTCAAACTGTTTGTTCTCCTAAAACGTTGTCCTTGGCTTTGTTCTTCCTGCTTGAAAAGAACTTCTCTAGAAATGCCTTTCCTCTCTCCTACACACATAGTTAGCCACCATTCAAGGTCTAGCTCTTGTCCCACTTTTCCCTCTAGACCTTTCCCATTGAGTCCCCTTCACTGTAGTTTCCCACTTCTCAGCACCTCTACCCATGCACATATGGCCCACATCAGCCATATTACCACTTAATCGTATTTGGCCTTGGAGCACACGTCACTCCCTGTATCAAAAGCCTTAACTGGATCTCCACTGTTCCTTACATTGTAGTAATAGCTCCTTACATTTATGTGCCCCAATTTGTTTAGCCATTCCTCAATCAATGGGCATCTACTTCATTCCCAATTCTTTGTTACTACAAAAAAATGCTGCTATAAATATTTTGGTATATCTAGGACCTATCTAGAGATCATGTTCCAAAAGCACAGGGTTTGTATTGGTACAGAGTTCTGAGTCCTCATTCTGCTGGTTATTGGTTGGGTAAGTGTAGAAATTACTTTGCTTCTCTGAGATTCCATGCAATTTGATCTGATTTGATTTAACAAATAGTTATTAAGAATCCACAAAAGCAATAACAATAGTAATACCTAGCATTTATATAACACTTTAATGTTTGTAATTATCTCCATTGATCTATGACTACATACAAGACCCCGTGCCAGAGGTTGTATATTCAAAGACAAAAATGAAAAACACTCCTAGCCTCCAAGAAGCTTACGTTCTACCGGAATGGATATGTTCAAATGGATCAGTGAAAGTAAGACAAATTGAGGAGGGATAATGTGGCCAGCATATGAGCTAACCCTTGAAGGAAGCTAAGGATTCTAGAAGCTACAAAGAGGTACATTGTATATTCCAGGCAGAAGGACCAAGAACAGGAAGGTGGGAAATGAAGAGGCAAATTCTGAGTAACAAGAAACAGGCCAATTTTGCTGAAACATAATATCGCAAAGGAGAGTAATATGAAGTAAGTCTGGAAGAATGGGATGAAGTCAGATTTGGAAGAGCTTTAAACACCCAGTGAAAGAGTTTGCATTCTCTCTGAAGGCAATAGGAATCCATTGAAGATTTTGGAGCAAGAGAATAAATCTGGTCAGACATGCCTTACAAAGAGTGTCCTCTTCTGTAGAATGGGGACAATGATACTTGATTTACTTCAAAATGAGAAACGGTCTAAATGGCACAGCAGCATAGAATTATTTAGCAATTACTAATTTTACCAGTAGAGTAGTAATTCACAATGCTAAATTCAGTGACAAGCTCTGTAATTAATAAGGAAAATTAGTGTTCCTGTATTCCATTTAGAAATCTTTATTATGTAAGCAATACCAAATGGGCCTAAAAGCCATAGTCCACATTTGACCCACATTCCTCCACCACCTCCATCCCACCAAAAATCTAACCATGATTGAGAAACATTTGTAACTTGGCATTTGCACAGTCATATTTGGTTCTCATCGTATGCTAGAAAAGAGGCTTCATGGGGTAGTGGACAGAGAATTGACCTTGAGGCCAGGAAGGTCCAAGCCTTCCTCAGAGGTGTTCTAGCTATGAGATTCAGGGCAAGGCCCTTAACCTCTCCAAGTCCCAGGCATCTCCCTAAGACTGTAAATTGTGGAGAAGGTAAAGATCCTCTTTGGGTGAGGGAGCTTTCTCACCTGGGAGTTCTCTGTACCAGTGAATACCAGGTCCAGCCTCCATCCCTACCAATTGCTTTGGAATATATAACAAAATAGAGTTTAAGATACTGATTCCCAAACTCAACCCAGTGCCTGGCACATAATTGGCACTTGATAAATGTTTTATCAAATCTAAAATAAGAGAAACAACCATCTAAACATAAAAAATACATCCAGGATCTGTGCTGTCATCTGTGTTAATATATATAAAACACATTAGCAGAAAGGAGCAAGATTGAAAACCATCATCTAGCTCTACGTTTGCCAGCCCAGGGAAGCCCTCCTTAAAAGACTGTATATACTGGCTTTTCCATAGGTGTACCCATATCTTCCTCACTTTCCTTATTCTTTCTGATCTCCTTTCCTTTGTGTATCAGATATATTTTGTTGCTAGTGTTACTGGCTTCATTTCACGGGTTGAATTGAACAAGAGGAGAGTGG
This sequence comes from Gymnobelideus leadbeateri, assembly GCA_011680675.1. Lineage (NCBI taxonomy): Eukaryota > Metazoa > Chordata > Mammalia > Diprotodontia > Petauridae > Gymnobelideus > Gymnobelideus leadbeateri. The sequence goes on from WOXC01003304.1 coordinate 25,105, forward strand.
GCTGGATTGCCTTTGGGAAGTAGCAAGGTTCTTTTAATGATCCCCAGCTTCTCCCTGAAATAAAGGCCTGTCTTCTTTAATGCCAACATTCTTCTGGTGTTCTCATAAGACTTTGAGACAAGGAACACAACAACCTACAAAGAATTCAATTTGAAGATCACCCAGAGGGCAATGGAGGCTTGTGGTGGGCCCAAGTGGGCACTATGCACAAGAAATAAGAGGAATAAAAAAGGATCAGCAAAGCAAAGGCCTTCCTCCCCAAAGATGTATGATTGAAAAGAAGGTAGACAAGAATTTGTGGCAGGGACTAAGGGAGGCTGGCAATAGATAGATATGGGAAAGGGGGATAGAGTGGGGAGGGAGGGAGGGAGGGAGAGAGAGAGAGAGAGAGAGAAGGAGGGAGGGAGGGAGGGAAGAGAAAGGGAGGGAGATGGAGGGAAAGGAGGGAGAGACAGAGAGAGAGAGAGGATATGGAGAAAGGGGGAGAGAGAGTTAAATGGATAGATTTATATTGATAGATGAGTAGACATAGAGGTAGAAAGACAGACAGATAGATGGATGAATGGATTGATGATTGATAAGTGGATAGCTAGATAGAGCATTTATTAAGTCTTTGTTAAATGCCAGGTATCGTGTTAAGTAATAGACAACCCACATACTTCACTGATATCAAAAGCACAAAAAGCCCAATAGATAGAGCACTGGGCCTAGAGTCAGGAAAACCCAAATTCAAATGTGGTCTCAGTCTATCACTAGCTGTATGGCCCTTGGCAAATCACTTTATCTCTGCTTTCCTCATTTGTAAAATGGGGATGTTATAAGAATAAAATGAGATAATGTTTGTGAAGCACCTTGCCATCCTTAAAAAAGCAAGACAGGACTTGAGTTCTCCAGTTTCAAAACACTGGAAATACTTGGGTCTTTTTTCCTAATAATAATCTTAGAGTCTAATCTCAGTAACGGGACCATTAGGTCAGAGGGAGGGCATGTGCATTTTTGCCTAAGAGATTAGAAATATACAACTGAACCAGCAATGGGTCCCTCAGACAGACTACCCTCTAATTTCCAACCTCCCCCATCCAGCTCCAGGCTCATTTTCCTGACCTATTAGACATTTCTCCCCATCATGCCATCTGTGGCCCAGTCAACAAGGCCACACTGCTCCCCATTCTGGCCTTTCATCTCCCACTTCTTGCCTTTGCACAGACTCCTCCCTCTGCCTGGAATGTGATCCCTGCTCCCTCATACCTTTTAGAATCATCCCTGGTTTCCTTAAAGCTAGCTCAAATGCCACATTACAAGGCCAGAGAATCACAGATTTAGAGTAGAAAGAGGCCTAGAAGGCTATTGAGCCAATGCCCTCATTTGCCTGGTGCCAGCTCCTACAAATCGCCTTTCCAGGTTTCTTCGTTGTTATTCGATGCTCCTCCCTCTGAAAATCCCTCTGTGTTTATTTATTTGTGTGCAAACTGTACCCACCACCACCCCAGCAGAGGGTAAGCCCCCCCAGGACCTCCATGTGGTTATATTCTGTCTTTGTATCTCATTGCCCTAAATATGGCAGGTGCTTGTATTTGGGTTGGGTTGTACTTGGCAAAAGTTGTTCTTCCAAAATCACAAAGTTACAAGTGTTCCAAATGAAAACAATAACTTAAGTTCCTGCATTATTTTGAAGGAAAAAAAAGGAAACATACAGATGGGAATCATAAGAGCATACATAACTCTTATTAAATCCTGCGGCTAAATAAGATTTTAAGTTAATGATAGGCATTTACTCCAATGAATAGAAAAGAGGCCAAAAGAAAATTCATTCCCCAGAAAAAAATTCTGCTGGGGGTGGGAAGAGGGGCACCAAGGTACAGTGTATAGCATGCTGATCTTGGAGTCATGAGGGCTTGGGTTCACTCTTCCTCTGACACCTACCCGCTGGGGGCTTCCAGTTTTCTCTTCTCTAGAATGAGGGGAATGAGCTGGATAATGTCCAAGGCCTCTTCCCCCTCAATATCTGTGATCCTCTGACCCTATAACCCAACTCTCAGGCCCAGGTGTTGGTGCTAGGTGGAGAACATTGTCTCCTGTGCTTGCAGCCCCATGCCTCAGGCTCACCCTAGTGATGCTGGGACAAACTTCTTTCCTCAAAGTCACTAGTGCCCCCCTATAGCACTGTCCTTGCTATCTGGGCCCAAAGATTAGGTCATAAACTAGTGACTCTAGGGTGATTATGTTATAATGAGCTAGTCAGGGAGCTGGGAATGGAGCCAAACTGGGGTATAATCTCAATCCTGGCATTTACTACCTGGGTAACTTTCACCAATCTCTCAACTTCTCTGAGTCTCAGTTTCCTAATCTGTATAATGGAGGTAACAATAGCCATGCACCTCATAGGGGAGTTCAAGTTAACAAACATTAAGTAGCTAAGATGTTTGAGATGCTGACTAGATTCTATTCTAAAACACTGACCCTATTCCTGCCCTCAGGAAGCTTAAGAACAAGAAGGCACTGGAAAGATGAGCACTGGACTTGGTCCATCAGGATGGGGTAAAGAAAGAGCCCAGACAAGGGCTTTAGGAACATTGTGAAGAGGGGAAGAATATTCACCACTGGGAGGGAGATGGAAGGCTTTGGAGAGTAGGGGTCACCTGAGCTAAGGCAAGGAGGAAGCCAGTGATTCGGAGCAGAGAAAATGAAGCAGAGGCAGGAGCTGTGTCTGCCAGGAGAAATGTCTGCCAGGAAAGGAGTGGAGGTGGAATCTGGACTTATCATCTCATTGATTTAGAGCTGGAAGGAGTTGCTGAATCCAACCACCTCATTTTACAGATGAGGAAACTAAGGCAGATTTGGCCAGGGCCACCCAATTACAAGCTTTCTGAGACAGGAGAACCTTGAGAGACTTTTTCTGGTTTTCTTTTGTTTTTCCCTTTCACCTGCTTTCATTAAAAAACCCTTGGGGGGGGGGGAGCGGAGCCAAGATGGCGGAGTCAAGATGGCGGAGTAGAAACAGCTCATCCAAGCCACTCTGCCCCCAGATTCCCCCCAAACCATGTAAAAGGGGACTCTGAACAACTTCTGGAGCCCCATCACCCACAGAACGACACAGAGAAGCTAACTTCCCCCTGAGGACAGCCCAGCAGCCCTGCAGGAAGGACCAGCGCAGTGGTCTGGGAGCCGGCAGCGCACAGCGCGCAGAGCGTGGGGAGCCGAGCCGAGCCAAGCCCAGGTCCACATGAGCCAAGGTTTTAGCCCCAGGGCGGCAGGGCCAGCAGCCGGCTGGAGAGACCCCAGAACACCAGCAGCTGTGGCGACTCCAGAATTATCAACATAGACATGCCTAGGACAAAGTAAGAGGTTAGTGTCCTATGGACTTTGGGACCAGTATTTGGGGAATGCATCAGCTCCCTCCCCTGGGGACTAGAAGCCACTGAGGAGACAAGCCATTTTGTAGTTTTCAGAGGCAGCTCCAGGTCCTGGCCTGCGAACTGTAGGGAGATCCAGCAATCAGTCTTGGGGGGTAATAGCTCTTGCTTTAACCTCCCTGGATCTGGATTGTGATCTAGGGTGGAAGTCGTGGGTGGGTTTACAGCTTGCCAGAAACGGAAGTTGCCCCCCACACGTTCGGGACAAAATTCCTCTATCTGGCCTTAAAGCCATAGTGTGGCAACAAGCCCAAAAGTCAGGTAACCAAGTGGCAACATGCCAAGGCAAAGGAAACAGAAAAATGCAACCCTAGACTCCTATTTTGGGGGCACAGAGTGGGAAAAGGACTGTGAGGTCAGAAGTCCTACTCCAAAAGCCCCAGGGGAAAACATGAGCAGGTTGCAGGCCATAGAGGACCTTAAGAAGGACTTTAAAAAATCAAATAAGAGAAGTGGAGGAAAAATTAGAAAGAGAAATGAGAAGGATGCAGGAAAAGTATGAAATGAGGGTCAACAGCCTGACTGAGGAAAACAACACCTTAAAAAATAGACTAACTCAAATGGCAAAGGAGGCCCAAAAGGGCAATGAGGAGAAGAATGCCTTAAAAGTCGAATTTGCCAGATGGAAAAAGAATCTCAAAAGTTCACTGAGGAGATTCATTCCATCAGAGTTAGACTGGAGCAAATGGAAGCTAGTGACTTTATGAGAAATCAAGATGCTGTTAAGCAGATCCAAACAAATGAAAGATTAGAAGGCAATGTGAAATATCTCATGGGAAAAACCACTGACCTGGAGAATAGATCCAGGAGAGACAATTTAAAAAGTATTGGACTACCTGAAAGCCATGATCAAGGAAAGAACCTAGAAACCACCCTTCAAGAAATTCTCAAGGAAAACTGCCCTGATGTTTTAGATCCAGAGGGCAAAATAGAGGTTGAAAGAATCCACCAATCACCTCCTGAAAAAGATCTCCAAAAGAAAACTCCCAGGAATATTATAGCCAGGTTCCAGAATCCTCAGATCAAGGAGAAAATACTCCAAGCAGCCAGGAAGAAACAATTTCAATATTGTGGAAACCCAATCAGAATAGCCCAGGACTTGGCAGCTTCTCCACTGAGGGAATGAAGGGCATGGAATATGATATTCCAGAGGGCAAAAGAACTGGGAATGAACCCAAGGGTCACCTACCCAGCAAAACTGAGTATTTTGTTTCAGGGGAAAATATGGTCATTCAGTGGAATAGAGGACTTTCAAGCATTCTTGAGGAAAAAACCAGAGTTGAATAGAAATTTTGACATCCAGACGCAAGAAGTAAGAGATGCCTGAGAAGGTAATCAGGGAAAAGAAATCAAAAGGAACTTATCAAAGTTGAACTATTTACATTCCTATATGGAAAAGCAATAACTGTGACTGATGATATCTTTTCTCACTATGAAAATAATGGAAGAAGGGGTGTGGTCACATGAATACATATGTGAATGTGTGTGTATATGGTTACAGTTATATATGGATAGAGGGCATAGGTTGAATTTGTTGGGAAGGGAGAATACTCAAGGGATGAAATTATGAGGTGAGAGAGGAAAGTGGCAAGAGGAGATGGGGAGAGACAGGGTAGGGTAAACTATCTCATGTAGAAGAAGCAAGGGGAAGTGGCTGCAAGGGAGGGGAAGAATAGGAAGGCAAAAAGGCAAAACCACATCCTCATTGAATTTGGTTCAGGGAGAGAATGACATACATACTAAATGGGATATCTCAACCTGCAGCAGAATAGGGGAAGGGGGATGAGAGGAGGGATGATGGATGGGAGGGCATCCTTGGGGGGAGGGGAGGTTGGAAGTACCCACTATAGAAGAGGGACAGGATCATGTAGGGAATGGACCAGGTGGGGGGTGGAATGAGTGGGAGGGAATTATAAGCAGCCTTGTACAATATATCTACTATGATAATGTTTTGCATAGCTAGACATGTACAACATATACTGAATTATTTATCTCCCTAGAGGGAATGGGTGACAAGGGAGGAAGGAAATGGATCTGAAATTTGAGATATTAACATTAAATGTTTCAAATATATATAAATACTATTATTAATGCTCTTTTGCCTATAATTGGGAGATAAGATGTGCAGGCATTGGGACACAAAGATTCACCTTCCTCTAATGGAAAAGTCGAAGGGGGTATGGGAGAAGGTATGGGAGAGAGCAGATTGGAGGAAGTGATATCTTGTGGGACTGCTATTCTGGGAGGTTGGGTAGGGGAATAACAGGGGGAAAATGATTGTAACTCAAAATCTGGCAGAAATGAATGATGTAAAACAGAAGTTAATAAAGCATTTGTTTAAAAAAAAATAAAATTAAAAAAAAAACCCCTTAGCTCATTAGCCACCATTAACTCTTCCTAGTCAGCCAGAGGACACAAGACATTCAAAGTAGACTTTTACTGAGGCAGCAATCTAACATTTGCCACAAATATACAAACCCTCCATGGGACAGCGCAAACACCAAAGACCTTGGGAGCACGTGGGATCGGGCTCATCTGTGGCCCCGCTGGCTCTTGGGGCTGAAATGCTCTCCCTCCTCAGCCCTGCCTCTTGCCTTCCCTGGCTTTCTTCAAGTCCCTGCTAAAGTGGCGCCTTCTGTAAGAAGCCTGCGGTCCTCATGCCCTCCCTGTGAAACTCCCCCAATCAATCCTGCATACACCCTGGTTGTACATGGTTGTTGGCAGTCATCTGCAGGTTGTCTCTCTCCTTACACCATGGTTTTCTATTCTACCACTAAATCCCAAGCTATATCTCTGGAGCCAAAGGGGGATGGCTAGGTGGTGAAGTGAATAGAGCACCAGCCCTGGAGTCAGGAGGACCTGAGTTCAAATCCAGCCTCAGACACTTAACACAAAAAATAGCTGTATGACCTTGGGCAAGTCACTTAACCCCAATTGCCCTCCAAAAAAATGGAGCCACAGGCCAAATGGGCTTGGGTTGACAATGCCCCATTTCATCAGTTTATTAAATATCTAATAATATTTGAGCTAGGAATGCTGAGGGCCTAGAAGGGCTTCAAAATATTTGGAATATCCTTGAAGCTCTGTTTTCATTTGATTTTCATTGTACAGGATTGATAGTATGAAGACCACAGTAGACAACGTCATGGCATGCATCATTTGGAAAACTTCACATTCAAAAATCCAAACAAGTGCAGCCTAAAACAAACTAAGAAACCAAGCTCCTCTCTGGGATCTACTTATTCCATTTGTTAAAGCAGCAGCCACCTTCATTGGTAGCTTTGAAAATGGCTTTGCCGAAATGGTCAGACACCAGCAGGTGGCACTCACTGTCCTCCAGGAATATTCTGGGTCTCCTGCTCCAGCTCAGGGCAAATCCCTTAAAAGACCCTTTTGAAGCAAAACTCACTTCTCCTCTGGCTCTTGAGTATAAATGATTGCATTTGAAGGAACTAAAAATGAGTTTAGCTCTATTAGCAAGAAAGAGAATAATGCCTTGTAATTATCTATCAATTATTAAGAACAAGTCAGACCCATCTTCATTTTGCCAATAGGAAAAAAGGGAGTGATAAATTCCAGCCAGACAACACAATTGCTTTGGCTCAGGGTTATTGTAGGAAGTAACTTTATAATAGCAGGATTTGTTTTCTGTTGTGCTGGGTTTGGGGTTTGTTTTGTTTTGTTCTTTTAACCTTGGCACTATTGCATAATGACATGCAAAGTTTAAGAATGCCCTTGTAAATACCCACTCATGAAATCACTAGGAGCTATGATAATAGGGGCACCAAGTTTTTTATGGTACTTTTCATTCTAAAGAGTTCAAAAAATATTTCTATTTATAATAATCATTTTTTTTTCCTTTTGGGGGAGTTAAAAAGCCTGCCAAGATTTTTTAGTTGTTATTTTAAACACAGGAAACTGAAGCTTAGGGTGATTCAGTGCCTTACCCACAGTCCAGTTGAGTCACAGATCTCAGAAGTGAAAGGACCTCAGTGGCTGCCTTGAGTTCAACCCATCACTAAAGCAGAGTCCCCTCTATCACCTACTCAGAATGTGCCCAGTTGCCTGTAAAAGAGAAAGAGACCTGGCTTGAAGCCAAAGGACCTGGAGTCCTATTCCACCTACATGTGTGACCTTCTACCAATCATTCACCTTCTAGGAGCCTCAGGATTTGGTTTTTACTTGGAGTTTGGGTTTGGGTTTGTTGTTGTTTTCTTTTGTTTTTGTTGTAAAATGGGGCAGGGGGTGAACTAGATAACTTTTCAGTTTACTTTGTATTGCCCAGAGCCAGGGTGCATGATGCTTCTTGGTCATTTCCAAACCATGTGCCATTTTCCCCCACCCCATTAGAACGTAAGCTTTACCTTACACTCTAACAATTGGCATTAGTCAACAGGAAGTCTTTACTTAAGAGGGTTGGCAGACCTTTAAGAACCAGTCCATACAAAAATATAATTACCCAGATTGACAAAAGAGTGTTGTGTGTGACCCCTGCCCCAATGGATCTCTGAGTAGGAATTTCAGCCTAGGGTAAATTCCCTGTCATGCATGACTCCATTCTTGCCTGCCCCCTCACCCACCAGATCTCTGCCTTTCCCCAGTCAGCTCACCTGCACAGAGGTGGGCAGGCTTCTGAGTCAGGGAGACTTGGAGCTGTGGGAATTTCAAGGTGTGTACTAACCAATCACTGTTTTTGGCCTCTACAAGTTTCTGCTTGTGTAATACCTAAGTATTGGCTGAGTGGCATCCTTTTAAAAGCTGAGGCTTTACCTGAGATCTCTGCTGTATGACCTGGGATGGTGGGGTGGTGGTACTTCATCAGCCTGCCTTGTGGCCTGATCAGTCAACATGGCATATAATAAAGGGTCCAGTTCTAAATTGTTACTTGGGTCTTGCTCTCATTTTCTGGGTACAAGAGGAAACAGAACACTGAAACACAAAAATACAAACTGCCCAGATTAATAGAAGAGGAAATAGAATGTTCAAATATCCCTAACTTAGAAAAAGGAATTAGCCAAGCCATAAAAGAGCTTCCCTAAGAAAAAAAAAAGATGGATTCATGAGTGAATTCTACCAAATATTTAAGGAATTATAATACTATATAAACTATTCAGGAAAATAAGCAAAGAAAAAGTCCTACCAAATTCCTTTTATGACATAAATATGGTTCTGATACATAAACCAGGAAGAGAAAAAACTGTAGAACAATCTCCCTAATAAATATTGATACAAAAAATCTCAAATAAAATACCAACAAGAAAATTACAGCAATACATCACAAAGATTATGCACTATGACAGATGGAATTTATGCCAAGAATGCAGGGATGGTTCCACATTGGGAAAATTATCAGCATAATTGACCCTATCAATAACAAAAAATAATATGATTATTTCTATAGATACAGAAAAAGCATTTGATAAAATATAGCTCATTAATATTAAAAATATTAGGAAACATAAGACTAAATGGAGCTTTTATTAAAAACAGTAAGTATTATCTATCTAAAACCATTAGCAAGTATTATCTTTAATGGAGATAAGCTAGAAGCCTTCACAATAAGATGATGAAGCAAGAATCCCCATTATTACCACAATTATTCAATATTGCATTAGAGTTACTAACTATAGCAGTAGACAAGAAAAAGAAATTGAAAGAATTAGAATAAGTAATGAGGAAACAAAGCTACCACTCTTTGCAGATGATATAATGGCATACTTAGAGAATTCTAAAGAATCAACTAAAAAGCTAGTTGAAATGATTAACAACTTTAAAGTCACAAGATATAAAATAAAACCACATAAATCATAAACATTTCTATATATACCCAACAAAACTCAAGAAGCAAGAGAAATTTCATTTAGAAAGAGAAATTTCATTTAAAATAACTGCAAGCAATATAAAATACTTGGGAGCCTACCTGCCATGACAAACACAGGGACTATATAAACACAATTACAAAATGCTTTTCAAATAAAGACAGATCTAAACAACTGGAGAAATAGTCATTGTTCATGGATAGACCAAGCCAATATAATTAAAATGATGATTCTATCTAAATTAATTTACTTATTCAGTGTCATGCCAATCAAAGTACCAAAAAAATTTATAGAGCTAGAAAAAAGAATAACAAAATTCATCTAGAAGAGCAGCAAAAGGTCAAGAATATCAAGAGAATAAATTTTAAAAATCTGAAGAAAGATAGCCTAGTAGTGCCAGATTTCAAAGCAGTAATTGTCAAAATAATCTTGTACTGGCTAAGAAATAGAGTGATGGATGAGTGGAATATATTAGATATACAATACATAGTAGTAAATTATCATAGTAATCTATTGTTTTATAAACCCAAGTTTTGGGGACAAGAACTGATTATTTGACAAAAAGTTCTGGGAAAACTAGAAAATCGGTTTGACAGAAATGAGGCATAGATCAATGTCTCACATTGTATACCAAGCAACATAAGCTCAAAATAAGTACATTATTTAGACATAAAAAATTATATATGCCAATTAGGTGAACATGGAAATTTTCCCCTGTCAGATCTATGGATAAGGTAAGAATTTATGACCAAATGAGAGAGGATCACATTAAATCAAATGGATAACTTTGATTATATTAAATAAAACAATTTTTGCACCAATTAGAAAGAAAGCAGAAAACTAGAGGAAGGGGGAATTCATATCAAATTTCTCTGATAAAGGTCTCATTTCTCAAGTATATAATTAAGGCAAATGCATAAAATATGAATCATTCCCCAATTGATAAGTGGTCAAAGGATATGAACTGACAATTTTCAAATGAAGAAATATGAATCCATAGTTATATGAAAAAATACTCTAAACTGCTATTGATTAGAGAAATGCCAATTAAAACAACTCTGAGGTACCACCTCACACTATCAGATTGCCTAACATAAAAGAAAAGGAAAGTAATGAATGCTGGAGAAAATGTGGGAGGGAAAGGCACACCAATGCATTGTTAGTGGAGTTGTGAACTTGTCCGACCATTCTGGAGAATAATTTGGAACTATGCCAAAAGGGCTATAAAACTTTGCCTACTCTCTGATCCAGCAATGCCATTATTAGGTTCATATGCCAAAGAAAGAAAAGAAAAATGAAAAGTGCCTAGATATACAAAAATATTTAGAGTAGCTCTTTTTGTAGTGGCAAAGAATTAGAAATTGGGGGGATATTCATCAACTGAGAAATTACTGAATAAGTTGTATTATATGATTGTGATGGAATACTCTTGTGTTATAAGAAATGACAAACTGTATGGTTTCAGAAGAAATGATGAAGGCTTATATGGACTGATGCAAAGTGAAATGAGCAGAACCAAGAAAACATTGTGCACAGTAACAGCAATATTGTACAATGATCAACTGAGGATGATTCTGATTAATACAATGATCCAAGACAGTTCCAAAGGACCCATGACTAAAAAATGCTATCCACTTCCAGAGAGAGAATTGCTGAATCCTGGATATAGATTTAAGTGTATATATATATATATATATATATATATATATTTTCACTTTCTTCATTTTTCTTGAACTTTTTTTTGCAACATAGCTAATATGGAAATATTATTTGCATTATAATTTATTTGCATCATTTGCATTGTAATAATGTTTGCGTTATTCCACATGTATAATTGATATCACATTTCTTTGACTTCTCAATGGGTGAGGGAGAGTGGGATAGAGAGAGAAAATTCAATACACAATTTTTTTAAAAGACTGTTAAAAGTAATAACAGATTTTTTTAAATAAAATAAATAAAGCATGTAAAAATTTTAAGAAGAACCAGATCAAGAAGCAGGAATGGATATTCCCTTACTACTATTAGTCCAGCTGACCACATGGATGATGGTAGATAATGTGTGTTGTGTGATGATAAAAAGTTTAACTGTTGGCAAAGCCAAAAGAACATAATTTGAGAGTTGCTGACTTGGTACTGGGTAGTCCACAAAAGGGTGATCCATCCCTCTTTCTCCGTCTCTTTTCTTTGCAGCTGTGATGAGGCAGGATTTTGAGGTGCCCATAAGTTGGTGGTAGCCCAGGGAATGAGGTGGTATAAGGGAGAGTGGACTCCCAGGGTATTTCATAGAAATACTTTGTGACTTCTATTCTTGCTACATCTTCCAAGTAAATATCCTTTTGCAAAAAACAAAACAAAACAAAAAAGCTGATGTTACTTTAAATTAAATCATGGCACTGATCACAGGTGGTTAACATAGCAGAGCAGATGCTGAAATGGGGTTTAAGCAGAATCACCCTAACAGGAGGGTCCAGTCTGAGGGGGAAATGTAGCTAACCTCACAATGGGAACCAGACCAGCTGGTGTAAATGGAAAGTAGGACAAAAGACTATATATGTAAAGTGCACGGCAAACTTTAAACACAAATAGTAAATTATTATTCTGTAGGTCACTTTGACTTAACTGCTATTCTTTGTTATATGAGGAAGTTCAGTGGCAAGTGGGAGGAGTGATATGAAGCATGGAAAAAAGACATCCTGTATGACCTTGGGCAAGTCGCTTAACACCAATTGCTCTGCCCTCTCCCTTCCAAAAAAGAAAGAAAGAAAGAAAAGACATCAATCAAACTTTAATTTTTTAAATTGTAACTAGGATCCCACCCAAGCAGGGTGACCGACAATACATTCCGTTTATCTTCTTTGTTATACCTCACAAACCTATTAGCCCCATCTTCTAAAAACAATAGCACAGAACTTCTCAGGCCCTGGTGGACCACACCTGATGCTTCATGTACCATGGGCCAAAAATCCATGCCCAAGAGTCACTGCCTCCTGGGGTTCTGATTAAAGATTTTGTCATTATGTTTCGTTCAAGTGTTGGGAATTCCAGATCAAACTCACTCCCTTATAAGGTACCAAGATAGAGTCATCAAAGAGGTGCACTGCAGTTGCAAATGGCAAAACATAAAATTCCCAAAGCACAAAAACACCCTGGGGAGAGATAAAGTAAGGATTAAAAAATCCTTTTCAGTTTTCAGAGAGGCTGCCTGATGCTGGAGGACACAGGAAGACAGCTTCTCATTTCCACAATTGAAAGGCTCTACCATCTCAACTATTTCACAGTAATCCTGAAAACATCTGAAAGAGAATACTCCAATATATGCACATTGTGGTTTGTCCTCTGTGCTCAGAAAGGATCACAGATCTATGGGCACCCATTGTGTGCAAGGTAGCATTGAACTCCACCAAAAGTAAAGTGCAAGTGAAGCTTAGAGAGATGCAGGGTTGTTGGCTCAGTAAGAAGGCAGAGGTTCTACTCTGATAGTAACAACTCAGAGCTCTTTTATGATGCCCTGAATACTATTTATCAGCCAAAGATCTATGATGCACCTCGGCTAGTCAGCAGTGATGGAGCCACATCGATGAGTGAGATGGACATCATCCTGGAGAGATGGGCTGAACACTTCCATGGCATTCTCAACAGACTGTCATCAATCAATGCTGAAGCCTCTTTACCTCAGGTTGAAATCAATCCCTCCCTAGCTGAAATTCTAACTGAAAAAGAGGGTTTTTTTTCCTTTTTTTGGGAGGGAGGGCAATTGGGGTTAAGTGACTTGCTCAAGGTCACATGGCTAGTTTTTGTGTTAAGTGTCTGAGGCTGGATTTGAACTCAGGTCCTCCTGACTCCAGGGCTGGTGCTCTATTCATTGCACCACCTAGCCTCCCCTTGAAGAAAAGGTTTTGAAGGCCATTAGGCATCTGCTATTGATTCCATCCCAACAGAGATCCACAAGACAGGGTATCCACTGCCCACACAGAGGCTCCCTGAAATTTGGCAGCATTTATCAAACTTAGCAGCATTTGCTTGGGATCCTTTTGCCACCAAATGAGCTGGGTTTTTTCTTTAGTGGGCTTCTTAGTTTCCAACCCCAGGGAGACATCCTTCCAGCTTTGCTGGCAAGCAAAGGAGTATTTAGCTCCTTGTTTCAGTTATTCAAGTATTTAGCACCTTGTTTCAGTTCAAGTGTCTTTGAGCCTTGCCTGTAATTATATCAAGTCTTTGTTAGAAACAGAACCTGTGAAGCCCACAGTGGGAGGGACTTGCCAAAGATCAGAACAGGAAGGATGGAAGAGGTGGGCAGAACAGGGAGGAGCTGATGACATATGAAAAGCTTGAGCACAACTGAGATGGAGCAGAACTGAGAAGGAGAATACTTGTAGTGTCCAGCACTTTGTCTGTTCTGTCTGTGTTGATTTGTGTTTGTTACTTTGTCAGACAGAAGCGTTCTGTCTGTTGATTGTGTTACTTTGTCAGATAGAAGCACCCTATCTGTTGACTTGTGTTGATTTCACAGGCAGAAAGCGAATTGAAATGATAGTGCTGGCAGTGTGCATGAATGTTGTTGTGGCTCTATTAAGTTTTGTCTTCCCAGAAACAGAAACTGTGAAGGGCTCGAAGTGGACTGGTCATCATGAGCTTCAATATGGAAGGGGAGCTAGACATGGAACTGGACAAGGAGCTGAGAGCTTCCTACCTGTGAATCCAGGTGATGGTTGAGTGAATTCAGGCAAAAGCTGGGAGCATGGAAGAGGAACCATGGAATTTGGGAACCAGCCTCGAAGTCAAGATGAAAGGACCTTTCCCTGGGTACTTAGTGCTGACTGACAAAATCATGATTTACTGTGACCCAGGGTGGGGATAAATTTGTACTTCGTATCCCTTAAGGATATTGAGTTAAGGAAGATTGGAAGCTAGTCTCCAATCAAGAAGAAAGAAGACTTTCTGACTGACAAGATTAAGACAACTGACCTTGAGGTGGGAGACCTTTGTACTTTTTATTCCTTAAGTATGATGGTTCCTTAAGGATGATTGAGTTAAGGATTTACTGAATGATATCTTTTATTTAAAACTATGTGGCCACTTTAGTAGTAAGTTGTTATGTTATAACATTGTGAATGCTGTACTTTGGTTTCTGTGAATGTTTTGTTTTATTTTACTGCTGAATAAATAGAAAGTTCACTATACTATGTGATCAGAGCCTTAAATTCACAGCAGCAGCCCTCTGGAAAGCTGCCTGTGCTTGGCTTTACAGCTCCTCCTTCATGCCCCCTAAAATAGAAGTGAGTTGTCTGTGTCAACACCTCATAGAAACAGAGACTATGGGAGTTGGAAAGGACTTTGAAGAGCACCTGATCCAAACCACCTACCAAAGGAACCCCTGGTCTAGCATTCCTGACATATTGGGTTCTAGTCTTTGCTTGAAGACCTCCAAGGATAGGGAACTCACCACCTCTCAAGGCAGCCTATTCCACTGTGGGGCAGACTCAGTAACATCAAGCTGAAACTGGACTCCTTTCTACTTCTATCTGTTGCTCTTCATCCCTCCCCCTGGAGACAAATAGAACCTATTTTGTCCCCCTTCCACATGATATCCTTCAAATAGCTGAACATTCCTTCCCTGTCCCCCTAAGCCTCCTCTTCTTAAGAACATGCATGCCCATTTCCTTTCTTCCTTAGTTCTCTCATTATCTTACCCAGATGTCTTCATTACTTTGGGTTTTCACCAGCTTTTTCTTCCTCCTTTTGGTGTCTGTCAAATCCTTTGTGTCACTTCCAAGGACTAATGATCCCCATCCATGCTGCCTGTATCCTTGAGATGAAAAAGCTAATGAGATTATTGTAAATACCAGTAAAGGGCCATTGACTTTACATCCGAGGACCTGAGCCAGCCCCTGCCAAGACTTTGCTCATCACAGGCCTTACCCAGCTAAGTCCTGCAGCTGCCATCACACCTGATGATTAAGAGATGATGGCAAATATCACCCCATTAATGAAAGCTACACCTGTGCTTCCTAAGATTGGCCAAGGCTCATACTAACACTGGTGGATCCATTGACTGAAAGGATATACAGACACTCAAACTTAGGAATGTGGTATTTTCCTACCATGACTTCTTCTGACCTTTAAAGCTTCATTCCCAAATACTCTTTTGCATACACCCTATGGTCATTCTGGCCATGCTGGCTTCCCCTCTATCTTTTCTTTCTGTACCTTAGTGGTGGTGGCCTCCAGGTCTGGGATTCTCTTACCTCTGCCACCTTCAAAGCTCCCTTGTTTCCTTCATAACTCAAGATCCACCTTCTCCATGAAGACTCTTAATTTCCTAATTCCAACTACACACACACACACACACACACACACACACACACACACACACACATATACAGGTGTGTATTTATACATATATTCATGTGTGTGTATATGCTTGCTCTCTCCCCTGTTAAAATGTAAGCTCTTTGATGGCAGGAAAGTTTCCTTTGTTAAATCTTTATATTTCTAGTGCACAGGAGAGTGATTGGCAAACAGCAGGTACTTAATAAATGCTTTTTGAATTGAATTACTAGTAAAAGTTTATATTTATATTGTGTTTTCTGTCTATTATCTCACTTGATCTCACAGACCTGTAAGGTAGGTACTAAGGGGAAGCATGGTGTACTGGATAGATAATGAGCTTTAGAATCAGAAAATCTGATTTCAAATTCAACCTCTGACACTGAGTTGACCTAAGCAAGTAATACAACTTCTCTGAGTCTTGGTTTCCTCATCTGAAAACAAAAAATATATTCAGGGGCGGCTAGGTGGCACAGTGAATAGAGTGTCAGTCCTGGAGTCAGAAGGACCTGAGTTCAGATCCGGCCTCAGACACTTAATGCAACACAAACAAAAGCCTAGCTGTGTGACCTTGGGCAAGTTACTTAACCCCAATTGCCCTCCAAAAAGCAAAAACTAAATAAATAAAATAAAATAAAATAAAATAAAATAAAATAAAATAAAAGGGGTGGCTAGGTGGCGCAGTGAGTAGAGTGCCGGCCCTGGAGTCAGAAGGACCTGAGTTCGGATCCAGCCTCAGACACTTAATGCACACACAAATAAAAACCTAGCCATGTAACCTTGGGTGAGTTACTTAACCCAATTGCCCTCCAAAAAAGCAAATATATATATATATATATATATATATATATATATATAATATATATATTCATAATTGGATTTGGTGACCTCTAAGAACTCTCCCAGTTCTAAAATCTGCATGTCCTCATCATACAGGTAAGTATACTGTTTCAGAATTTTCCATGATCATACATCCAGAAAGTGTCAAAGATTTAATTTAATTAGGTTGACACTATACTAAACTTCCTCTTGATCCCAATGCATTTGACTTTGCTCTGGGCTTATTTCCCCAACAAAATTCATCCAACTGCCCCACTGAAGATGGAGCAAAAAAGGATTTTCCAACCACTCCTTCTTGTTACCTATTCCTTTTATAAGCCTAAGAATTGTTAGATTTGACTTCAGAAAGTATCATCTTGGTAATTTGATCTGAACCTTTTCTTGCCATCCCTAATTTTTGAAAATTATCATAATCCATTTATGTATTATGAGGCACAAAACCTGGACAATGTAGTGGTATCTGTGCCAATCATGGAAACCAAATTAAATCTTCCCTATGCAGCTTAGTCTTTACTCTTCATTAGCCACTGACAGTAATGAAGAGTCAGTGCTCTCCATTAGATTTCCACAAGTCAGGATGGAGTCTCTTTAGCCTGTTATGTTACAGAAATGCATGGTAACTTTTTTTTACCAACTAATCTAATTTAGAAATGCCAGCAAATGGTACTAGGTGATTTTTGGAAGACAAAATTACATTTTTGCCAATAAAACTTCCCTCCAAATGCACAAGCTGACAGAGAAAACCTTTGTTCTAATGCATCAGTGTGTCGATTAAAAGATGGTACATTGTTATTTCTCATATAATTCATTCATTTGGTGCTCTTTAGAAATACAGACCTGAGAAGCATTGTAGAACCTGGGAACAGAGAACTTTTCCATGACAACTACAATGATGTGATGTCAATTGCTTTTTTATTTGCCTTTTATTCTATCAAGTTATTAAACTAACATATGATGCTCCTTTCTTCTAAGTGGTTCTGCTTCCTAAGAATTGATGGTGCTCCTCACTGGTGGTCTCCAATGGAAGCTGGATCCTGGGGTGTTTTAGAGAGGATTCTAATCAGTTGAGCATTGAACTAGATAGCACAGAGGTCCCTTATGACTCTGAGATGCTGTGATTCTAGAAAGGCAAGGCCAATACAACTATTAGTAGAGAATTATAGCATCTTACCATTGGAATGGACCTCATTTACAAAATAGTGCAACCCATACATGAAAGGATCTCCAATGTAACTCACCTAATGAGTGGTTATCCAACCCTTGCTATGAGTTCTCCAGTGTGGAAAAACCTATTGTGGGTAGTGGGCAGCCCCTTTCACTTTTGGATAACTCAGATTGTTGGGGTTGGGCTTTTTTATTTTAAACTTAAATTTGCTTCTTTGTTCCTTTTACCCACTACTCCTAGTTTTGTCTTCTGAAGCCATTATCCACAACTGCCCTTTATAAACTTGAAGACATAGAGACATATATTATATTTCTTTCCAAAATATATATGCATTAATAATATATGTATGCTTTTATTTTTTTTAATTAACAAATTTTTTTTCTTTCTATTTTTTCAACCTCCTTCCCTTGTTGGAGAAAAAAAGAAGAGGAAAACACTTTTAAAAAAACCAAATATGCATAATCAAGGAAAACAAAATTCCCACATTGCAAGCCCTTTGCTTTCAATTGATCATCATATGGCATGACCTTGGGCCCATCCCTGCCATTATCCTCATTACTCTCCTCAGCGTTTTATACAGGTTATCAATGATATTTATCTTTTGACACTTCAATGGACACCCTTACTGTAGCTCTTCCATCCAATGAATGGAACAAGCTACCACCCATCCATGCCTTCTCATCTTAAGTCAGGTCTAGACAGCAAGCATTTATCAAGTACCTACTATGTGCCAGAAAAAAAAAT
Source organism: Gymnobelideus leadbeateri (assembly GCA_011680675.1). Taxonomy (NCBI): domain Eukaryota; kingdom Metazoa; phylum Chordata; class Mammalia; order Diprotodontia; family Petauridae; genus Gymnobelideus; species Gymnobelideus leadbeateri. Next base: position 43,416 of record WOXC01003304.1, read on the forward strand.
ATATTGGTGCATCTCTATAACCAATTGTAATATAAACAATAGCATCACAACAACAGTAGAGACAGATATTGCGCTCCCGAGTGGCCAGGCAATTAGATTATTTGAAAAATTGCAGGTGGGCATTTGTAACCATAGTTCTAGAGAATTCAGATGACAAGGGCAGCCCTCCCAGAGAAGGGGTTAACAAACTATTGCTATTCATAAGGAAAGAGGAACAGTTGCTAACAGAGGGGCATTCTTGGTGTGCAGCCTCCAGGGGGTAGGAAGCAGAAGAGGTTAGTCATAATCCCCTTAGAGCTCAAACTTATATAGAATTTTAGACAGAGCCAGAATGAACCCAATGGGAAATTTTCCAGTTATCTATAGGACCAATAAAGTGAGGAGATTACTACATTGTCTACTAAGGAGTAAGGAATAAGGGACAGGGAAGTAAGGAACTTACCCCTAATTCCATCAAGAGGCTGAAGGGGAGAGTGGTAATAATACCCAGTCTCTGGCCTCTCTTATTAGATCTGACATATTTCCATCCTGAAGGACTGGGGCTATACCAGTCAAACTGGATTTCACCAATCAACAATAAACTACATTGTTCAGTGTCCTGTTTTCTCATAATATTTGGAAGGATCCCCCTATTTTCCTCCCTGAGAAATTCAGCATAAGGGATTAGTCATAATGTTCTTCCCTTAGAATGCTGAACTAACAATGGCAGTGTTGTATTGCCATCATGGGGAAAGTCACAGAACATTACTAAAGAATTTCAAGTTGAAGATCAGCCATAGACAAGTAGCAAGGCACATGGTCAGAACAATGGCTACAAGAAACTCACAAGAAAGAATTAAGGGGGAAAAAAGAAGCTACACAAAGGACATCATTAAAGAAATTTCTGAACAGAAAAAGTATATAGAATGGTCATCTTATTGGGCATTTCCAAACTATGCCACTTAAATTCTGGCCATCTTCCTGTGCCCTCTCCCACTGCCCCCTGGGAACCTGGGTTCTGAGAGGTGAATTGCTGCCTGATCTTGCCCTAAACCAGGTTGTCACAACATTTCCTAGCCATTTCAAAGCATATTCCAGTTCCTTGCTTTTTATTTTTGCTTCCCTTTTTGAATTGTGTTCCTCATAGAATGTAAGCTCCTTGAGAACAAGCATTGTCTGGTTTGCTTCTATGTGAATCTCCAAATGCACTAGTATTTAATGAATTATTTTTCATTCACTCATGGGGTAATGAATTGTCTGGGTATTCCATTAATGGCTTCTAAGGGTCACAAACAAAGAGAGGCAGGCCCTTTGTGAACATTCTTTTCCTCCCTACCCCAGGGATAATGCATTGGAGGCCATGGATCAGGATCACACAGGATGGGCAGATATGGATCGGTTGCAATCTGAATCATTAGAGGGATCATCAATAAGATAAGAGATCATTCATACTTTAGAGCACTCTATTACTTGGCATTGGAATATTTCAATAAATGATCTTTTTTGAATCTGGCATATTTCTTATAGGACTAACTCAATTGTTGAAATAAAAGAGAGGAATTGCTCTGAAGACATCTAAAAAAAATAAGATAAGAGATCCATTAGAGTTTGGGAGCAGTTGAGGTTCCCATGGCAGTGACTCAGCCTATCACCATTATCTGCACCTTGACTAAATGGAAAATACCTTAGTCACAGAAAGTGAGATGGAATAGTTAGTCCATTTCCTCTAACCTGAAGGAGCAAAGAAAGGTCAGGCATATAAATGATCATCACCACAGGCATCTTGGACTTGAGTGAGATAAAATAGGAATGCATTTCCTTTGAACTTTGGGAGGCATCCATCATTCACTTTATGGATGTTCTTGTTGTTTTTAAGGAAGCCATGTAAATAAGTTCGCTAAAGGACACAAGCTCTTCACCTCAACAAAGGATGGGAGAAAGTTTGCAGGGAATTTCAAATAGCATTTCATGTATCCCAAAGGATGAGCTGTGTCAAAACTAATCTAATGTGCAGAGGAAAGGAGGGAAATGCCATGGAAGACACTCACTAGATTTTCAGAGAAAAATTATTGAGGATGTCTAAAGTGATACAAAAATAAGAAGATAATAAACAATCGTCTCTGCTGGCTGGTATAAAGCTCTATATTTCCTTGACTGAAATGTGTGAAATTGACCCAGAACAGATGCTTGGCCCCCTCCCCAGCCCTGTTCTAAGGAGGGACCAGTTGTGGCTGAGGGCTCTGGCCTTCAGGCAGTTTGACAGCAGCAGGAGACAATAACCAGAACTGATCTGAGAAGGGAAGGAACTTCTTTTCAGTCATAGGATGAGAGTAAATAGGAAGGACTCTACTTCTGTTTATGTTGAACATTCCTTCATTGTACTCTTCTGGCCTTGGCCTTGCAGATGTTTTATGAAGGAGGTTGGGTGCACCTGTAAAAAAATGTTTGAAATATGAAGCTAATTCGCACAGCTTGCAGGTCTGAAAAGAAGAGGTAAAAACATCAACCTAGATTTTTGTTCAATTACCCTGTTTACTCCATTTGGAGGTACCACTGGAACCTGAAAGGCAAAAGGGGAGGAAGAAGGAACAAGGAGTTATGTTCTGCATAATAAGCTCTTAGAGGATTGAGAGTTGATTACAGTAATAAAAACAATACTAATGAAGCCAGAAGACACATGGCATAGAACTGGGAAGACAGACCCTCATCAGGAAGAACCAGTCTGAAATTTTTCTTCTGACACGTGCTGCCTGACTCTTTGGTCAAGTTAACAAAGCTCTTTCTAAGTTTATCAGTCACAGACACTTGCTAGTCTGCACCATAAAATCATTGATCAAGACCTGAAAGGGATGACTAATGTAGTAAGTAGTTACCTGCTAACCCAACATCCTCATTCTACAGATGAGGAAACTGACACCGAGGAAGGTTAAGGGACTTGCCCAAGTCCATGCAGGACTGTGTTAGAGGCAGGATTGGAACCCAGGTTCTCCAATTCTAAGTTGAGTCCTCTTCCCTCTGTGGCACATTCTCTCCCAGAGGGAATTTCCATAGTGGAAATTCTCTACACTAAGGAAATCACAAATCTAGACACTACCTGATAATAATAGCAGTAACTCACAATTACATAGTATTTATGTCCAAATGACATATTTATAAAGTACTTGGCAAAGTGCGAGGCACACAGGCGGTACATATTAATGCTTATTCCCTCCCTAGTGTTCCCTACCTCCTGTTCCCCACCAATGGTGCCACCTATATTCCAGGCAAACAGGCTTAATTGGGCTGCAGCCCAGGACAGTGTCATGGACTCCAGGGCCTCCATTTTAAGGCAAGGGCCCAGCAAATTCTTCTCCTCATTTCCCATCAGATACATGGCTTTTGAACAGTATGCCTTCCTGCCTCAGGAAACTCATTTTGGGGAAATCTCATTATCCTTCAAGATTGAATCAGCCTTGCCTTGTACTCACATCTCATCAGTATTGTCTAGATCTCTGATTGTACCTTCTCACTAGAGGGCAGACCCATGAGTTTCCTTTCATGGAGGGGTCTGGTACAATCTTCTCTACATTCTCCCTTAGATGCCTTTTGGACTCCTTAGGATTTCTCCATCAGGCCCTTGCACTGGTGCATTCTCCCTCTTCCTCCCTTTGCTTTTAGAATCCTATTGGGTCTTTCAGTATTGTCTTTCCCCAATGGTCTGTGCTTGATCACCCATCTACACTGGGAGGCCTTTCTTGGAGCTCCCAGTCCCCCCAACCTGAGATGATTTCACTTAACTCTGAGTGTGCTGCATTTCTTGATCTGTGCATGTCAACAGAATCTTCTTCCTTTCAGTTTCAGTTTCAGTTTCCCTTTCCATATCGAGTGCCTACCTTGGTGCCAGGAACATAGTAGGAATGGAATAAATGCCTATTAAATGAAGGAGACTAAAAAGAACAAAATTAGGAGGCAGAGCCAAGATGGCAGCATAGAAGCAGGGAAACTCCATATGCACCCTCTATAACCACCTCAAATACCTATGAAAAATGACTCTAAGAAACTTTAGGGCTATAGAATGCACAAAGTAACAGAGAGAAACAAACCTCCTGCTGAAGAGAGCCCAGAAAGCAGATAGGAAGGATCTATTGCAGCATGCTAGGACCAGATCCCAGCCCCACCTGAGCCCTTAGTTTTAGCCCCAGGGCCCCCTGACCAGCTGAGGCTAGAAGGAGTAGGGAGTAGGGAGTAGGGAGAGTAGATCACTAGTAGCTGTGGTGGCTTTCAGAATTATCAACCCATAAATTCCAAAGACAAAGTGGGAGGTCAGTATGGATTTTGTGGGAACAGGGAGTCTGGGAGTATGGTCCAACCTCTGCCCCTGGAGGGAGAAGTGGCAGAGATGTGGCAGCCACCACCATGTGACTGCTTCAGAGCTCCTGGCCTGCAGATTGTAGGGAAACCAAGCCACCAGTCTGAGGGGTAATCACTCTTGCTTTAACTTGCTTGGATCTGGATCACTGTCTATGGTGGAGGTCCTGGGGTGTGTGACCAGGTGCCAGAGCAGGTGGAGGCTTCAGAAAGGGCACCCAACTGATAGCTCTGATAGCCAAGAAAACCCCAACAATTGGGACAAAGCTCTCCTCTCTGGTAGCAGAGTTCTACCATGGCAAAAACTAAAAATTCAAGTAATTAAGTGGCAATATGAACAAGGAAAGGAAGTAAAACAACTACAGCAATCCAACTTTTCACTCCTATTTTGGGAACTAAAAGGATCAAAGCATGGAACAGGAGGAAGACAGTGAAGTCAGAACTCCTGCACCAGAAGCTTCCAAGAAAAGAATAAGATGCTTATGGGTCATAGAGAAGCTTAAGAAGGATTTTGAAAAACAAATGAAAGAAGTAGAGGAAAACTGGGAAGAGAAATGAGAATGATGCAAGAAATCATGAAAAGAGTCAACAACCAGACTGAAGAAAATAACACCTTAAAAAACAGACTAACTCAAATGGCAAAAGAGAATCAAAAAACCAACGAGGAGAAGAATGCCTTAAAAAGCCAGATTTGCCTGATGAAAAAGAATCTTAAAAGTTCACTGAAGAGAATCATTCCTTCAGAATTATATTTGAGCAAATGGAAGCTAGTGACTTTATAAGAAATCAAGATACCATTAAACAGATCCAAACAAATGAAAAAATAGAAGGCAATGTGAATTATCTCATTGGAAAAACCACTGACCTGGAAAATAGATCCAGGAGAGATGATTTTTAACTTATTGGACTACCTGAAAGCCATGATCAATAAAAGAACCTAGAAATCACCGTTCAAGAAACTCTCAAGGAAAAATGCCCTGGTCTTTTAGAACCAGAGAGCAAAATAGAGGTTGAAAGAATCCACTGATCACCTCTTGAAAAAGATCCCCAAAAGAAAACTCCCAGGAATATTATAGCCAGGTTCTGGAGTTTCCAGATCAAGGAGAAAATATTACAAGCAGGCAAGAAGAAACAATTTTAATATTGTGAAAACATAATCAGGATAACACAGGATCTGGCAGCTTCTACCTTGAGGAACAGAAGAGCTTGGAATATGATATTCTGGAGGTCAAAGGAGCTGGAATTAAAACCAAGAATCACCTACCCAGCAAAACTGAGTATCATGTTTCAGGGGGAAATATGGTTATTCAATGAAATAGAGGACTTTCAAGCATTCTTGATGAAAAAACCAGAGTTGAATAGAAAATTTGACATTCAGATACAAGAATCAAGAGAAACATGAGAAGGTAAACAGGGAAAATAAATCATAAGGAACTTATCAAAGTCAAAATATTTATATTCCTACATGGAAAAACAATAATTGTAACTTAGGAAACTTTTCTCAGTATGAGAATAGTTGAAGGGAATATAAATGTATATCTGTGTGTATGTATGTATGTATGTATATAGATAGTGTATATAGTAGTTACATATACATACATATGTAGGTATATGTGTGCATATGTATACATACATATATATGTCTATATAGGAGGGTATATGGACATATGAATACATGTGTGTGTATATATATGTATATGGCTATATATAGACAGAGGGCACAGGACCAATTGAATAGGAAGGGATGATACTTAAAAGGTGAAATTGAGAGGTGAGAGAGATACATAATGAGAGGAGATGGGAAGAGAGAGAATGGGGTAAATTATCTCATATAATAGAGGCAAGGGAAAATTGTTACAATAGAGGGGAAGAACATGACGACAAAAGGGAATGAGACAACCTTACTCTCATTGAATTTGGCTTAGGGAGGGGATGACATACCCACTGAATAGGGTATCTCTCCCTACAGGAGAATAGGGGGGGAAGGAGATGAAGGGGGGATGATGGAAGGGAAGGCAGCTTGTGGGGGAGGGAAGTAGGAAGCATACACTTTTAAAAAGGGACAGGGTCAAAGTAGAGAATAGAACAAATGGGGATTGGGATAGGATGAAGAGAAATATAGTCAGTCTTTCACAATATATCTACTCTGGAAATGTTTTGCATAGCTACACATGTACAACCTATATTGAATTGCTTATCTTCCCAGTAAGGGTGGGTGATGAGTGAGGAAGGGAAAGAATCTGGAATTCAAAGTTTTAAAATCAAATGTTGTTTTAAAATTATTATTATTATAATTATTGTTGTTGTTGTTGTTGTTGTTATTATTATTACTTTACATGCAACTGGGAAATAAGATATACAGGCACTGGGGTATAGAGATTCATCTTGCCCTACTGGAAAGTTGGAGGGGGGATAGAGGAGGACATAGGAGAGAGCAGATTGGGGGAGGGATATACAGTGGGATCGCTGTTTAGGGATGGTGGGTAGGGGAAAGACTGGAAGAAAATTTGTAACTCAAAATCTTGTGGAAATGAATGATGTAAACTAAAAATAAACAAAATTAGAATATTAAAAAGAACAAAATTAGCATTTTTGAAATCAAGGGGCCATCAAATGAATTGAATTAGATGAGCTGATTTAACTGTTTCATTGGGGGGGTCAGTTCTTAACTTGTCTTTCATCAATAAGTTGTCAGGGTCTTTTTGTTTCTTTAATTTCTTCCAATGCTTCTAAGAGCAAAGTTTCTGTGGGGATTCATTTATAGGGTGTTCAATCTCTTTCTCTGAGACTTGAGTTACTTAAATTCTCTCTGATGTTTTGTTGATCTGGGGCATGTGTCTGTGTCTGTGTCTATGTGTCTGTGTGTCTGTGTGTCTGTGTTGTTTCTATTTGTGTGTCTGTGTGTCTGTGTCTATGTGTCTATGTGTCTGTGTATCTGTATGTCTGTGTGTCTGTGTCTGTGTCTGTGTCTATGTATCTGTGTGTCTGTGTGTCTGTGTTGTTTCTATGTGTCTGTGTGTCTGTGTCTGTGTCTGTGTCTATGTGTCTGTGTATCTGTGTGTCTGTGTCTGTGTCTATGTGTCTGTGTATCTGTATGTCTGTGTCTGTGTCTATGTGTCTGTGTGTCTGTGTCTGTGTCTGTGTCTATGTATCTGTGTGTCTGTGTCTGTGTCTGTGTCTATGTATCTGTGTGTCTGTGTCTGTGTCTGTGTCTATGTATCTGTGTGTCTGTGTGTCTGTGTCTGTGTCTATGTATCTGTGTGTCTGTGTGTCTGTGTGTCTGTGTCTGTGTCTATGTGTCTGTGTATCTGTATGTCTGTGTTGTTTCTATTTGTGTGTCTGTGTGTCTGTGTCTGTGTCTATGTCTATTTGTGTGTCTGTGTGTCTGTGTCTGTATTTATGTGTCTGCGTGTCTGTGTTTCTGTGTCTCTGGGTCTCTGGGTCTATATGTCTGTGTGTGCTTGTGTCTCTATATCTGTGTCTGTCTGTGTGTGTCTGTGTCTGTGTGGCTGTGTCTCTATGTCTGTGTATGTGTATATTTTGTAAATATACATGACTCACCAAACCATTTCCAACTTTAAGAGAAGACTATTCTCCTCATGGTTTGGGTCAGGTTCATCTGTTATCTGTGACAGTACATTCCTTTAGGACCCATCCCTCCCCTTAATTTGGATTTAGTTAATTGGTAATTGGGTAATGCCCAGACTGTTTTCTAAATAGCAATGGTGTCTGGGATACTTGGAAAGATCTATGACTTTCAACTATACATCTGCTTGAAATAGCAAGTCCTCCCCATCTTTTGAATCTAATTCTTCTCATTTTCCCAGAAATCCTCTGTAGGATGAGCCTCCAGCCCCACTCCCATATACTGCACTATTACAATGATCATGGAAGCAGAGCTGTTAGGGCTGTCAGAACAAGGAGGCATCAATTGCTGCCAGTGACTCTACTGAGGATGTCAGCTTCTCTTTTGCCCCCTTGTTGCCTCTGGAAAGAGACCCCAAGGCCTTAGGTTGGCTGTTCTCTAACTGGGGCTTAGATCCCACTGCAGAGATGAGTTTGTAGATGGAAGGGAAAAGTCAAGAGAGACAGTTAGACTTGCCTGGAGGAGGATTGCCTTCGATTGACTTTGTTTTCCTTTTTCCCCAGGGAAAAGTGGTCACTTGGGCTGTGCTGTAAGCTGCTTGAGGCCTCAGGCATAGAACACACCAAAGCACTCTTAGCAGAGATCAGCAACAGTTGCGTCCTAGACAAACTCTCCTAGGCCCTAGCCTATTCTTGCAAGCCAGTAAACTAAGTTAGTGAGCATTCACTAATTAGACACTTCTTTTGCCTTATGGTGGTCAGGGGGACTAGGATGCTACCAGGGACATTTTGGGTTATTTTTAGGGCTATTGTTAGTGTCTCGAGGGCATCAGTTTTCCTCCAGGATGCCCAACTCATCCTTTTTTCTCACTGTGCGACCAGCCCTTCACTTATCTTCAGCATCCTCAGCCTATTGGCTAGTTTGAGGACTATGTGAAGGACCACTGGGGCTTTTTTCTGCCCTCTGTTGAGCCAACTCGAGTAAGCCTCCCCCTGTAACAAAGGGATTCCCCTAGGGATGGCTGTCTATATGAAATATACCAATAATAACTTGCAACATTTCCAAAGCCATTAAACTGTTCTTCTGGCTTCTTGCCAGCACCCAAAGTATAATTTAAAAAGCCAAGTGTCCTTGTGAAGTTTTCCTGAAGACAGTATTGCAATTTACAATTGAAAGAGACAGAAATGTCACCTATGACTTTGTTTTTTCTTGGTTTCTACCTTCTATGATCCATTAAGAACCATGTTTAAAATGCCAATATTGATCTTACGAGAGCCAAAGCTAAACAAGTGGAATGAGACACACTTTTTGAGATAGTCAAGGCGGAAATCAGGGCATGCAGCTTGTTTCAACTTTTTTTCCCAGTGAGAGTGAGGGTGAGAGGGAAAGAAAATGAATACTTGTTCATAAATTTTAATTAAAAAGTAAAATTTTTAAATGATAATCAGTTTAAAAGATCTTGAAGTAGTAAGCACTTCTGACACATTCAGTAAAAATACAAATGTAAAGATGTGAGTAGAACCAAGGCTCAGCTGTCATTGGGCCAGCCTAGGTGAAGCATCAGCAGCTGCAACCTGTAGCAATATGGGGAGAATTGCAATGAAGCAAACTGGCCCTGTTGTTCTTCTCTATTCCCAGCATCACATGTCCTGCCTGGCCCGTTTGCATGGGCTATCCCCATGCCCACAATGCCTTCCCTCCTCCCCTCTCCCTTTAAGACTCTCCAGCTTCCTTAATGACCCATGTCCCGGAGGAGGCCCTTTCTTGTTCCTTCTGGTGGCAGGCCCTCTCCTTACCCCCCCTACTCCCCATCACTGTGTCCTTACTATCCCTGCATTTATATTCATCTGTGCATCTGCTGTTCCCCCAGAAGAACAGAGATTTTGTACCCCTAGTGGCTGGCAGAGACTGGCACATAGTAGGCATTTGGTAATTGTCTGTTGGATGAATGAGACTAAAACAATAAAATTAGCTTTTTTGTTAAATAAGAGATTAATAAATTTACCCAATTTAGCTGTTTTCCAGTTTTTAACTCTTTTATCAAGGCTTTGATTTTTTTCCCCCATTTTCTTCATTGTTTCTAAGAGTTCAGATTTTTCTGTTCTGACAGCTCCCATCTGGCAAATTTTAAACAGACCATCCAGAAGACAGCAAGACAGCCTCATAAGAGGAATAACTGGGGGAATAAGACACCAAAGTCTGAGAGCTGAGGTTGCTTATCCAAGGTTACCGTGTCAGACCCAAGAAGCAGAGTGACATTGCTGCCCACCTTGTCACTTCTTCCTAGATAATCTCACCTCCTTTTGCCTTTGTGGTACTGGTGTCTCCTGGCTCTATCTCTACGAGATCATGGCTCAGTTTCCTTTGCTAGACACTATGATCTGCCCCCAGAATCAAGGCTCCAGAGTAAGAAGGAATCTCAGAGGCCATCTGTCTAACTCCCCCATTTTATAAATAAGGATACTAAGACCCAGGTAGGTGAAGGGATTCACCCAAAGTCACACAGGCAAATTAGAATCCAGATCCTCAGACTCCAGGGCCAGCCAGTTTGGGTTTACACCAAACCAAACCTCCTCCTGTGGATATCTTCCAAGGGCCCACTCTGGACCCTAAGATCATGAGCTCATGTTTTACAAGACGAAAGGGACCTAACATTTCATCCAATTCAACCTTCCCATTTACAGATGAGATAAATAATCCAAAAATTAAGTTACTTGCCTAAGGTCATAGCAGAAATCCAATTCAAACCCAGGTGCTCTGATTCCAAAACTAGGGTTCCCTCTATTAAGCACACAGTCTCCCTCTTCATTTCCATATATCCATCCCCCTTGGGGATTTCACCTGTTCCAAAGGGTGTGGGTATCACTCTACACAGATGGTCCCCAGATAGATAACCTCTCTCCCAAACTCTAACCACAGATTGCCAGTTATCTGGTGGATATAATCTAAATGCCCAATAAGCATCTTAAACTTAACATTCTCAAGCAGAATTCATTGTATTCCCTGCCCTTTCCCCCTTTCCACTCATCAATCTACTCTGCCTCTGAACTTCCTGTTTCTGTTCATTCTTTCAGACACACAGGTTGAGTGTAGTGCCAGTGCAATATTTATAACACCCATGATAGAGACTGTGACTATAACTATGTTATAGTTGAGTGCTCGGGAAGTGTTCTGAGGTCATAAAGTGTCACCATCACTCTTTGGCTGAAAGCTTAGTGTGTCATCATCATCATCATCATTATCCTTTGATTCAAGCTTTAACTGTCTCTTGGCTTGAATTTCCAAACAGATGGAGGAAAAGATCAAGAGCATCTCAGTGGCAGGGGCTTAAAGGAAGGAAGAAAAGGACAACAATTGCATTCTAAATTAGAGCACCACAGATTTCACCAGAGTGAAAGAACCCCACTCCATTAAAAAAAATAGTTGGCGATTTTAACACCCAAAGTAAAACTGTCATCCCATGGGGGACAAAGAGAAAAGTGAGAAAGACTAGAAAACATCTGTTCTGGTGGAATTGGATTGTTTATCATCTATAATATTAATCATTAATATGGCAAAGATTAGAAATAGCCGTTTCTGTCATGGAGGAAAATGACTTATTTATAGCTGATGTTCTATCTACCCTTTGTTTTTGTTCCCATAACTGAATGTAGACCAAATGATAGTATTTAGGAGTAAATCACAGACTCTCCAGGCTAGAAGGCATAGCCACGGCCATGGCCACAGTCACGGCTTCTTAAACTTTCTCCATTCCTGACTCCTTCATTTTTTCTTAAACTGGTCTCAACCCTCTGTGAATCGAGCACTTCTTGCCAAACTGTACTCCAAAAAAAGAATGCTTCCTACACCATGAAAAGTAGCCCCCAGCCTATGCACGAGAGAGCAAGGAATGGAGGAAACCACAAGTTCCAGAGGCAACACACTTCAGTTTTGAATAGTTCTTATTTTCAGTAATTTTTTTTCATACCATCAATATTAAACCTTCCTTTCATCTACTTCAACCTTTTCCCGTTAGTTCTTCCCCCTATGACCAAGAAGAAGTTTGCTCCTTCTTCCATCTTCAAATATACACATACAACTGCTAGGTTATAAGACCCAGATCTAGAGCCCAAAGGACACCTAACTCAACCACATAATTTGCCTTGCAGCCCTAGTTATTATTTGGCTTGGGTCTATGAGGCAGATGTTTTAATGGTCTAAGTTCCTAAGTCTGTCCATTTCAACCTGCGGAGCTATTTCAAGCAAACTGCTATCAAACTGTTTCATCCATCCTGTATGTGTGAAAATGGCCTTTTAAACCCAGGTATAAGACTTTTCATGTATTCCTATTGAATTTCAGCTTATCAAATTCAAAGCAATATTCTAAGAGCCTGTTATGTCTGAGATTCTAACTTTAAATCTTAGTTATCCAGTTTCGTATCATCTATAACTTTTATGTGGATAATATCTATGCCTTTATCCAAGTCATTGAGAAAAAATTGCTAAAGGGCACAGATCCCTAAAGTACTCTCCTGAAAATCACCTTCAAGTTGACTTAGAACTACAGATAACTACTCTTTGGGTCCTGCCATTGAAATGGTTCCAAATTATCTAATTGTACTACCATGTAGGCACACCTCTCTATTTTTTCCATAGGAATCAGTAGGGGAATTAGTCTTTCAATGACCTAATCACAGACAAGAGGCCAAATAGTGAGATATTAAACTAACTGTAAAAATGTGGCCACACTATGAAGTGTGAATAAATCAGAAAAGAAGCAATGCCAAGAGGATAATGAATGATAGGCCATGCTTCCAGGGGATTTCTTAAAAGTCAGTTCATTAAACCCAAGAAGATACTCAGAGAGGAACATGCTCTTGATAAGACATGTAGATACTATGTAGATCTGGGAAAATGGAAGAAGAGGGAGAGGTAGGCACCATCAAGAAAGGGGTCAGGTCCCTGGGAGGGAGGCTGCTTGGTTGGATTGGTCACAACCAATGCTGTGGTACTAAATCTACCAAAACTACAGGCCCCAAGATACGCATCCTGTATGTGATTTTTCTTAGGTTCCTTCTTGGAAACTTGAAGCCTTAGCTACTGTACACATGGCTCATACTATTTATATCTATTTAATTTTATTTATTTTAATGTTTGTCTTTTTATTTATTTTAATGTTTGTCTTAACCACCCAAATCATCTTTAACAGTTGATTGCATTTATTCAAAATACAGGGGGTTTTCCCTCAACTGAGAGGGAAATTCCCACAGAAAAGGCAGATAGACCCAACGCTGGAGTATTTTGCCAGAAGTACTGTCTCTGAGTGGAGGCTTGGAGCCAACAAAAAGATAAAGAGATTCACAGAAACTTTTGTTCTATTTCCTTAAAAATCCCAGTATCAAATACTTTGCTAAAATCTAAGTAAAATAGATCCATCATATTACTTTGTTCTATCATTTCAGTAATTCTACCAATTTAGTAATACCAAAAAATGAAATGAGATTGGTTCAGCATGACCTGCTCGTGATGAAGCTGGGCTGGGCCCTCATGAGGCCCGCTTCCTTTGCTAAGGGCATAATCCTTAGCATCCTCCTGACATATAAGCTGCCCTGCACCCTTCTTTTTCTCTTCTCTTCATTTTTAAACAGTTAAGCCCAATCTAGAGCCTTGGGTCTCAACCCAGCAATCCTCAGTGATGCCTTTGAAGGCAGATTTGCCTCTTCACCTTGGGAGGCCCAGTTCATCTTACTTGTTTTTTCCTCTTTGTGCATTTGTATATCAATATTTAAAGCCAGTGGATAGTACTGCTGACTCCTTTCTTGGATTTTGTCTCCTATAAACTTCTAGGGATTTGAGCTGTTATTCCTCCCTGAATGAAGGCAGCTAGGTGGTGCACTGGCAAGTTTCACCAGTCCTGGAGCTCAAATCCACCCTCAGACACTTACTAGCCATGTGACCCTGGGCAAGTTACTTGTTTGCCTTAGATTCCTCATCTGTAAAATGGAGGTAGTAACAGCACTGACCTCTCAGGATTGTTGTGAGGATCAAATGAGATAATTATAAAAGGCACAGCACCTGGCAAACATCATTATTACATTATGTATCATGATCAATGTATGTAAGGAGCCCCCCTCCCCCCATGCATACAAGTTTTCCTTTTTAATTAAAGTTCCTTTTGATTTGTTTTGTAAGACTCCAGGCAAATACAATCTTACTGACTCTTGCTGAACACTCCTGGACAAGAAACTGTCATTTCTATGTAGCCGTAGAAGAAACCTCTCTACAGAAACCCCCAGAAAAGGTACGTCAGGTCCTAACTGTCCTTTGGGTCAGTATCTAGTTAAAACAATAACTCAGAAACTCCCATTAATGTGGACATTTTTGCCAGTCAGCAAAAGACATACTCAGACAAAATCGATTTAATCAAATGGAAATACAAAGGAAAAGAGAAGAAAACCTTTGCCCCTTAGCGCGGGTGGCATACTCTCTCACGGATCACTAGGGTAAGGGCAAGGATAAGCAGTGAGCCCCAATGCAAAAGACCCTGCCATAAGGATACGTTTTGGAAGAGAAGCCAAAATAGTCTCAGAGCTTGCCCAGTGTGAGAAAACAGGAACACAGAGAGCTGAAGTCAGATGACTCCCAAAGCAAGTTGTAAAAGCTTGAAGATTTGAACAGTCTTGAATTCCATTTCTACTACCAATCTTTCTCTTGTGCTTTGTAATAATAGCCTGATGAGTTTTTAAGGGTGAGAAACACTGATGGTCAGTTCTTAGTCTCCAAAAAGCTATGTCTCTAAGGCTAGACATTTTAAAGATTGGCAGTATCCCCTGTCTCATTCAGGTCTCCTTCAAACTATTTTATAGGTTTGATTTGCTTTTAAAAGAAAATATCTGACTTTAGTGGCCTTGGCTTCTACTGACCCCTCTCATTCTATCTTTCAATTTCCATTCCCCAACAACAGCTTTAGAGCTTGGCACTTTCTGGTGAAGGTTTGGGAGGGAAAGGAATGTTCATTGGATACATATGAACTGCAGTTAGATGGTACAATGGTTAGAGCACTTGTTCTGAAGTCAGGAAGACCTGAGTTCAAATTCAGCCTCAGAAAATTACCACCTGTGAGACCCTGGACAAGTAATTTAACCTTTCTTGGCCTCAGTTTCCGCAATGGTAATATAAGGATAATAATAGCATCTGCCTCCCAGGATTACTATGAATATAAAATGAGATATCTTAAGGTGTTTTGCAGACTCTTAAAGGGCTATATGAATGTAACCCATAGCTCAAAGCCCATTACCTAACACTCTTCTTATTGGTGGAGACTGATTATTCAATTTGAGGGGTGGAATTGGTTGGAGCTTGAGAAATATTCTGTTCTTCTGGCTTTCAGTTTTGAAAGAAAAGACATGCAGTTTCAGACTCTTTAAATCTCTAAAGGAGGATACTCTAGAAAAAGGCCAACATTTAAAGGAACTAAAACACTGAACATGTCCCCCATCCCCAGGTTATTACCCTTCAGACTTTGGGGAATTTCCCCTTGCATGAGATCTGAGAATCTCTTGGTTGAGCTGTTATCTCACTCTCAGTTGGAGAGCTCATTCACTCTGTAATACTCATGAGTATATCTTCTCTGATTTCTGATCTTTTTTTTTAATCAACTTTAATAAGTATTTGTTATTCACTATGTGTTGTTCATTGTGGAACTGGAGTTTTATGGAAAAGAGTCAAGCATTGGATATATAGCTTAGGACACTCCTTCCCCATTAAGGAATAGCAATCAAGAGTGTGTTTTGACTCTAAAAATTAATTCTCCTAGATTAACAATATTTAAGGGAACAGATAGATATAATTCTGCCCTGGAATCACCATGCTCTGAGGAAAGGAGAGGAGTTAGACTCTGGCTAGTCTCCTGCTTCCCCTCCTGGCAGAAATCAAAGTCCCCCTTGGAAAAGGGTGGGAGGGTGAGGAAATGCTAGAGATACTTATTGTTGCTTCCCTCTGAACCACACCTAGACATACATATCCCACCTGGGTAAAACATACCACACACACTCTTATATAAATGCTAGCTGCTGGTGGTGACAATGTTGTCATTGTTATCATACCAGGATGAATCAGGCACACCGATCCAGCTCCATCCTGTGGAACAAGATGAGGAAGGGGGTTAGCAGCACCACCTGGTGGCTAAAGATTGATGGTATTTTAAAAAGCAAACCTCATAGGATAACAAGATCACAGATTTAGAGCTGAAAAGACCATAAAAGTCATCCGGCCCAATGCCCTTATTTACATTCAAGGCTCTTCCTTTATTTTGAGGGTTTTTTTTTTACATTTTACCCCCCTTCATGTACTACATGATCCATCCTACTTGTTCTCCACACGTAAGGCTCTATTTCCTACTTCCCTATCTTTGCCACAGGTATCGCCCAAGCCAGCAATATGCTCCTTTTTCACTTTAGGTGCTTAATTTCCCTGACTTTCCTTAAATCTTAATTAAAATCTCACCTTCTGCAAGAGGCCTTTGCTGGTCCTCCTAACTGCTAATGCTTTGCCCTCTGAGATTACCTCCCATCCACTTGGTCTGTATCTTGTATACACTTGGTTATTTATATTTTGTCTCCCCATTAAGGAGAGACCTCTTTAAGGACTGGGTCTGCTTTCACCTTATCCCCAGGGCTTAGAGTAATGCCAGGAACACAGAAAGTGCTCAATAGTTTTTGTTTTGTTTTGTTTTTTACTTAAATACAAATGAGGAAACTGAGTCCCAAAGTGAGTTAGTGAGTTGTTCAAAGTCAAAAGTGACAGAATTGGTATTCAAACTCAGGTCCTCTGGTTCGAAATTTAGCCTTCTCTTCACTCCAATCCAATATTTATAAACCTAGAGGACATTTAGTGGCATCTGAGTTGATGTCTCTTTCCTGTCAGGAACCAGACCATTCAAATAAGGTCTATAGAGCCTTATGCGTAGAGAACCTAGATACATACACACATTCACACATATATAGTACATATGCATACACACATGTATATGTGCACATATGTTAAGTTATTTTAGACTACAAGATGCAGTAAATACTTGTGTGGCACCCAGGGTTCCCTCAACTCATTCTCCTAAAAGTGATACCAAGGGTTACTGTTCTATTTAAACCTGTCATTTCCTTAATTCCAGGTTGTGAGCCCCCTTTCCACTGCACCTCCCCAGACCAAACCTTAATAACATACAACTTCAAAGCTAAAGACATTTAGTAAAAACAGAATGGCAATGGAAATCAAAGACACTTCATTGAGTAGCAAGCAGTCTTGGCCCCCATTCCCCTAAAGCTGCCAATTACCCTTCCAGTCTCCCAACCTCCCTGGGAAAGCAATTTGCCAGTTACTCATAATAGGTGGCCAGACAATAGCTTTTGTGGGTGCTGGGTTCCTTGGCATGAATGACAGAGGAGAAAAGAAAACCCTCAGTTCCATGTGCTTGGCTCTGTGGAGCAATTCTTCCAATTGTACAGCACACTGCCTTGCCTCCCCATGCCACCGCCACCTATAGACAGAAAAGTTTCCTTTCCATCCCCCTTCAAACCCCAAATCCCCCAAACCCCAAATCTCACCATTCCCTGCTTCTAAGCCCAATGAACTAAGTAGGTATCACCATGCTCTGGATCCCATGCCCAGCATCATGGGGGATGCAGTCCAGAGAGAAGCTGGATTTCATGCCCTTGCAGACAAGGCCCACATAACTATAAGAATCATACACTTTCCTAAATCACTAAGTCCCACAAAGCGACTTCCTCTGGTGGAGTCACCCCTGAAATAATGCCACAGGGCTGCTTCTCCCAGTGTTTCGAATGTTTAGGGAAAACTTGCTTCACTCAATGTTTGGTGTAGATGCCTCCTGCCACAGTTAGTCCTTGTCTTTCCCAAAAATTAGTCAGAAGGGAAGTGATGGGGAAAAGGCATCTGAATCCAAAATCAAAGGACCCGACTTTGAAGACTGGTTGTTACTTCCTGACTACATGACCATGGGCCATATGCTCTCTGGACCTTGGTTTCCTCACCTGTAAAATATGGGTGTCTCACCAGCTGATCTCCAGAGAGGCTTCTAACTCTAAATATATGCCCCGTAAAGCACTGTGCAAATGTAAGCTGTTATCATTATCACTAGGTGTGACCCCAGTGCCAACACCAGAAATTGGCCAGACTTGCTGAAATCCAATTTACTCTTAACAAGATGTTAAATAATGCTTATTTTCTTTTTTAAAAATCCATTTTAGTGGTGCCTACTTCTGACAAGCCATAGAAAAAGCTCTTATATGCTCATAAAAGCAGCCTCTCTTTAACTCTTCATTAGATCCACCAGCCAGGGAGCAAGGCAGCAGTGTCTCTAGGGAGCTAACAGGAATCACTTTTCACACACAAGCAACACCAACTAGTGAATGTATTCTAATCACCCTCTCAGAGGAGTGGAATAGGAAAACAAAGGGCACCTGTTCTGGTGGCTTTTCCAAGGAGGTTTTCAGAGGGCTTCTCTGACTACTTGTCTCTAGGTGCCATGTTTGAGGCTGGACAGAGCTTTCTGATGCCAGTGTGGCTGCCTGGCTTCAACCTCACTGGTAAAGTCTCAACAGCACTTCAGTCAAACTGCAAAGAGGAGCTGTCTAGTGGAAGGATCCTGTTTCCTTGGAAGACTCATAGGGAGGCATTAATCACAGGGCCTCCAGGGTCAAATAAGCAAAATGAATTGAAAATAGATCCCAGGTGTGCCAAGTTCATGACGATGGCTGTCTTCTGGAGGAACTCCCTTAGGAAATCATGTGATGTTGTGGAAGCACCCACCAGCCCAAACCATCCCCCACCACTGACCTTTTGCAGGCCTGGAGTAAGTACTCAATAAATTTGTGCTGGTTGAATAATTTTTTTAATTGGAAAAGAGTGCTGGAGTCAGAGAACTCAGGTTAGAATTTATTACCTACTGGGGCGGCTAGGTGGCGCAGTGAGTAAGAGCGCTGGCCTCGGAGTTTGGATGACCCGAGATCAGATCCGGCCTCAGAAAATGAGCACCCATGCATAAATAATGACTAGCCGTGTAACCTTGAGCAAGTTACTTAACCCCAATTGCTTTAAAAAAAAAAAAATAAAAATAAATAAAAAAAAAAAAGAATTTATTACCTACTAGTATTTACTAATTTACCTAGTTAGTGTTTACTACCTGTGTGAATTTGGGCAAATTGTTTCTCTGGTCCTCCGTTTCCCCATCTGTAAGGCAGGGAGGTGTGAACTAAATGGCCTTCTCTGTCACCTCCATTACCATGTCTATGACATCACATTTTGCTGAGCCTGTTTCCTCACCTATCATACAAGAGGTAAAGACAAGATAAAATTGTAGGCTCCTTCCCATTCTAGTTCCATGCCCATATGCTACTTCCCTG
The DNA here is from genome assembly GCA_011680675.1 of Gymnobelideus leadbeateri. Taxonomy (NCBI): domain Eukaryota; kingdom Metazoa; phylum Chordata; class Mammalia; order Diprotodontia; family Petauridae; genus Gymnobelideus; species Gymnobelideus leadbeateri. Next base: position 62,727 of record WOXC01003304.1, read on the forward strand.
GGGCTCCATGTTTTCTTCAATAAGAGAAGATGATTGGCTTAGTGGAGCTCTCTGGCTTTTTCCAGTCCTATATCTTTTTTGTATGACATTTCTGGACTTCAGCCACAAAACAAGAAAGTGGAATAAGAGGCTACTAAGGTCTTTCTAGCACTGGCTGTGACATCTCTCTGGGCCTCACTTTCCTCATCTGTAAAATTCAGGCATTGACTTCAGTCCTCTAAAGTCAATTCCATGCTTGTCTATGAGACTGTGGCATTTCTTGGGGCCTCAGTTGTCTCATATGTAAAAAGGAAGAGGTGACCTTTAAGGTTCGTCCTAATTCCATCTATGATCCTAAAGTTCTTCCCAATCTACTATATGAAAAAGTTTTTCAAAGAAAATAGTTTCTATACAAGCTGAGCTCAGAATGTTGTGATATTAGCACCAACATAGGGGCTATAGCTTTCTGTAGGCCCAGGTCTAGCTGAGAAACAAGCCATACAAGAGTCTGAGGCAGCACATTCCTCAATGTCTATACAAGGTCTTTAAGCCAGACCTGTAGTTTTCTCCTTTAAGAGGTAAGTGTTGGACTGGATTCCCTCTAAATGCTCTTCCCACTCTCACACCCAATGAGTCTCTCTTATCTGATAGCCTAGCTATTTCCGGCATAGGTCCATGGGGTGTAGGGGTGTTCAAGGAGGACTGGCCTCTCTAGTGTGAGGTCTGGCAGAATCCTTTTCAGGACTGCTCATCTACTTCTGGTGTCCACCTGGCACTCAACTCTCATATGTGGCTCCAGGAGGCTGTAGCATGTGCAGCAGCATGGCCACACCCCAAGAAACCAGGTTGAGGGTAACTGATGGAATTGAGTTAGGGGGAGTTTCTACCCCAAGCAAGTGACAACTTCCCCCATGGAATAGGTAGAAGAGAACAATTTGTTCTAGTGGCCATGAAGGTGGCTGAAGCAAGTTCTTAGAGATTGGTCAGATAGTGAAGATGCCAGGCCATCCGTTCCATCCTGAGGCCGTGGTCAGTTAGACTGGATTTTGATGACTCTGACTAAGAGTGAGGCAGATGATTTTGTGTGACTCTACCTCACTTAAATCTAATTGAGGCACAAATCAAGACATCACACTGTGATGTCATTGATCCTCTTTGAAAAAGGAAGACCAACAACAACATGGGTCCAAGGAAGATTCCTAAAGAACAAGTGGTGATTCCTTACTTTTTAAAAAGACCAGCAAGAGGCAGGAGTGAGGAGGTCAGCTGCAAACAGCTATTTCACAGGAGAACTTACATGAAACTGAATTCATAAAGCAGAGCCCTACCAAAATATACTGATGCAATCATTTAATTGACAAATAAATATAACAGGATGTTTTCATTTTTCAAAGAATTTTCCAATTCTAATCTTCTAGCAGCAATACAATATCCTAGTGAAATGAATTATTTTTCCCATTTCATAGCTAGGAAAATTGAGGCACCAGAGGGTCCCATGCCTTGCCCAAAGTCATGAAGAAAGTTAGTAGGGCAGTCATAGTTAGAATGAGAACCCAAAATGTCTTGTCCTGAACCCCAGTAGAATATATGCTCTGGGAGGGAAAGTTTATCTCTCTTTTTTTCTTAGTATTCCCAGAACCTAACAAGGCCTAGAATATAGTAGTCACTTAATGAACCCATCTTTACTGAGTCAGTGATCAGAGATTAGAACTAGAGTAAATAGGATCTCAGAACCACGGAATCTGACAGTTAGAAGGGGCCCCAGTTAGTCCACCACATGCACCAAAGGAATTCCCACAATGCCATGTCAGACAAGCAGGAATCCATTTTCTTCTTGAAGACTTCAAAGAATAGAGAGCCCATGCCCTCTCAAGGTACCAATTCCACTTTGGGGCAAGCTCTAATTGTTAGGAAGTTTTACACAGTCATCGGAATGTGATCTCCCCCATTGGACTGTGGGGTTCTTGAGGGCAGGGACTATATTTGTCTTTTTTGTATCTTCAATATTTAGCCCTGTGCCTGGCCCGAGGTAGGTGCTTAATAAGTATAATGCATGATTGTTGACCTCCTGTTAGACCTCAAGTCTCAATTTGCCTCTTTGTGCCTTCTGCCCACTATTCCTGGTTCTTCTCTCAGGCCAAACTGTATCAATCCAATTCCTCCACAGCCTTTGAAATCCTAAAAGAAGCAGTCAAGCCCTTCTGAGCCTATTCAAGCCAAACACACCCATTTCCCTAAAAGAATCCTTGGAGGTCAAGGACTCAAAAGCCATCATCATCTAATCATCCTCCTCTGATCACTCTTACCTTCAGTGGCTGGCATCTGCCCAACACCAGGGTATATGTGATCATCTCCAAGCTCTGGGAAGTTCTGCCTGAGCTACACAGAGCCCAAGACCACAATAGCCTTTTTTTTGGCTGCTACTTCACCTTCTTATCTCATCTTGAACCCACAGTCCATTGACATGCCTGTGGATCTTTCAGAACTATCTAAGCAGGCCTCTTGTAGCTTTCACTTTTGAAGCTGATTTTTGTACCCAGTGTCAGACTTTTACTTGTGTCCCTCTTGGTTGGTTGGTTGGTTGTTGTCTTTTGTCCTTGAAGATCATCACCATGCTAGAGTCATGTTTCAATGTGTCTAACTCTGGCCAATCAGACTAATGAGCTCAGAATGCTCTACCACAGGTTGGGCACAAATAGTCCATGTGAACATTTGGGGTAGATGCTCTTAATTTACATATCCTGCATTTCCTTTGAGCTGTTTTAATTCTGCTTTGCTCATAAAGTACAATACCTGCTCTGATGAGGGCACGCCATGCTGAGTGGTCCTGTGCCAGTGTCTTCATGTCACAATCAATTCCAAAGTTCTTAAAAGGGACCTTGAAAGTGTCCTTGTATCACTTCTTTTGACCACCATGTAAACACTTGCCTTGTATGAGTTCTCCATAAAACAGTCTTTTTGGCAAGTATACATTCTGCATTCAAAAAATGTGGCCAGCCCATTGGAGTTGCACTCTCTGAAGCAGAGTTTGAATGCTTGGCCATTTAGTTCAAGAAAGGACCTCAGTGTCTGGTCCCTTATCCAGCCAGGTGATCTTCAGAATCTTCCTAAAACATTTCAAATGGAAGGGATTCAGTTTCCTGGCATTGCAGTGGTATATTGTCCAGGTTTCACAGGCATTCAACAATGAGGTCAGCACCACTGTCAGCATTCTTGTAATAGAGGCCTGGCCAGTAAGCCCAATTTTCATGAGAATCTATGTAATACTACTGAGACAAATCCCCAAGTAGAAAAGACTGAGGACCTTGCTTCCAGGAGAGTTGTGGTGTTAGAAAATGGGAGTCTTTGGAGCATGAGTTGGCTTTGTATAACTGGTTCTTCTCCATTAACCACCTGGTAAGGAGTCTTTGTGTATAGCAAAATGGGATGGGTGGACTTACATGAACTGATGCAGAGTGAAGTGAGCAGAACTCTGAGAACATTGTACATAACAGAAACATTTTACAATGAACAACTGTGAATGACTTAACTCTTCTCAACAAAACAATGACCCAGGACAGTCCCATAGGTCTCATGATGAAAAACGAATTCCGCCTCTGGAGAAAAAACTGATATTATCTGAATACAGACTGAAACATGCTATTTCTCTCTCTCTCTCTCTCTCTCTCTCTCTCTCTCTCTCTCTCTCTCTCTCTCTCCCTTCCTTCCTTCCTTTCTTTCTTCCTTTCTCCTTCTTTCTTTCCTTCCAAGTTTTCTTCCACAAAATGACTAATGTGGAAATATTTTACAAGATAGCACACATACAACCTATATCAAATTACTTACTATATCAGGGAGGGAAGGGAGGAAAAGGATAGAATTTGGAACTCAAAGAAAAAATAAAACAACAAATGCTAAAAAATTGTTTTTACATATAATTGGGAGACACAAAATATTTTTAATGGGGTGGGTGGGTGTCACAAGGTTTTGTCCTCCACTCTTGGCTTGACTTCTTTTTGACTGGTGGCTTGGTCGATGGCTGACTTTCACCATTCTGGTTATTCTCTTTAAGATGTTGCTCCACTTACCTATCACCCAATTCCTCCAGAGGTGCTAAAGAAAAAGTAAGGCTTGGGTGTGAAGAAAATACAAATGTGTTTTTAATGTAATGTATTGCTTATGCTCCCATCCCATTTCCCTTGTCAGTTACAGAATTTCTTCTGAAAGTTTCCCATAGTAAAGTTCAGTCTTTTTCAACAGCTTTACACTAAAAAGGAGGGGGCAGGTAAGAGCCTGAGCTGGAAGTTTCATAGATGAGGAAGTTGAGTAACCAGAAAGACCAAGTGATTTACCCAAGGTCTCACACCTATTGCCTGATGTGGAATCTAAGCCCAGGTCTCCAGACTCCAGTTCCAGCCTCTACTCATTGTACCACACTGCCTCAGACACCAATGTCAGGAACACTAAATTAGAACTTCTTGCAGAGGCTTCATCAGCTTCAGGAGACCATGTGCTGGGAAGCAGCAAAGCTCTCCTCCAGCAGCAGACATTTATTCAATAAAAGGAGGACTGAATGTCCAAACATCACTAGCTCACAAATTAGTTGCTGGGGTTTTTTAATAATTCCTTTTTATTTTGCCTATTTCCAACAAACTTCCTTCCCAGTACTTATTTCAGTGACTGTAGCCTGAGACTTAGTAAGAGTAATCTAAGCAATATGGGGAAATACTGGAGGGTATCAAGAAGGAAACCTAGTCCTGCTTTTGTTTCTGAGCTGCTGGGGAGACGGGGGTCACAAGCCTGGTAAGGAGGCTCCTGGCAGAGCAGGAATAGGCCAAGGACAACTCAGGGAGAAGAGAGGAAGCAGAGAGACAGCCTTCGTGCAACACATAGGAGGAAGAAATAGGACATCAACTTGGTATTTGTCTTTACCTTTGTGCCCCAGTGCCCAGCTTGGGGCCTTGCACACAGGAGCTGCTCACTAAGTGCTTGTTGAGGGTTCAAAGGGAGATTAAATGCCTGAAGGCTATAATGAGCTGAATGGGCATTCCATTTTACAAAAAAGCATCAGCCCAGAGGCTAAGAACCTGAGAGCCTCTCATAAGAAAGAAAAAAGGCAGTGGCTTCCTCTTGCTCTGACTGGACACATGAAATGTCTGCTTTTCTCACCAAAAGAGCTGAGGCTTCAACTCAGGGCTCGGAAGCAAAAGAGAGATGACCGAGACCACTCTTCTTGAGGGGAAGAAGCACCCAATGGGAAACGACAGAAAAATGGGGGATAGGCCCAGCAAGAGCTGCCCAAAAGACACTCGAGAAAGGACCACATCGGTGTAATAGAAAGAACAACGGCCATGAAATCAGAGAGCTCGGGTTCATGTCCTCGTTTTGACACTTTCTTCCTATGTGACCTTAGGTAAGTCACTAAAATCCTTGGGCCTCAATTTCCTCATCTATAAAAGAGGGTGGTGGACTAACCAGCCTCCACAGTACATTCTCCCTCTAAAACTATGATCCTGAGATCCTTTCAGTATCAGACATATGAGCTGCCTCTCTACCTGTTTGCCTATACACACACATAATATATACATATGTATATATGTATATGTATATAAATAATCTAGGGATAAGCTCTTTTACACATCTGACAAAATTTTTAAAAGTAAATAAATGCTTGTAAAATGAATTAAATAAATGAAAGACTTCCTAAATGACAGCAAATAAAAATTGACAGATATTCAAGTTTGAGATTTGGAATGACCAAAACAATATTTAAAATACTCCAGTTGCAATTTGCAGTGGCCACATGTGTTCCCTACAAACATGTTTCATTACCTTTGTACAGCAAGTTTTTGCTTATTCTTCCCATAAGTATCCACCATGTTTTTGAGGAGGAATGTTTTGCAGCTTTGTTTATACTATGTCATCTTAGTAAATGCCCTTGTTTGGTCCCAAATGTGTCTACTGGCTGAATGTTAAGGAGAAGCTCACAGTCGGGGTTCATGAGCTACCCGGTAGAAGCTTGGACCCTAGAAGACATTGCTTTCCCTCTGAAGGAGGGAAGTGTTGAGTGGGTAACACTGGATAACATTCAGTATCCTAAATAATCTGACTTGAAACCACCTTTCTCTATTTCTCTCATATTACCTCTCTTCAAACAAGCTGGCTAAAGCATTCAACGTGGAGTCTCTTGACTTGAGTTCAAAGCTCTGCTGCCTAGTAACTGTGTTTCCAGGGGCAAACTGAGGACAGAGACCATTTCATTACACCTTTTGCATCTCCAGTGTCTGGCATATATCACCTGGCACAAAAGTTTGTTGATTGAATGGTTGGTGGTCACAGAATAGGAAGAAAGCATTCCAATAAATAACAACAATAAAGATCTTATTAATATTATCTCCTTAGAACCTCAAAATAACCCAGGGATCTAGGTAGGGCAAGTAATTAGTAATTACAGCATTCACATAGTCCTTTGAAGTTTGCAAAACATTTTACACAAATGATCTCATTTGATTCTTTCAACTACTCTGAAATTGGTTTTATTAATAGCTCCAATTTACAGATAAGAAAACTGAGTCAGATGGATTAAGTGACTTACCTAGGGTGGCGCAGTTTAGAAGAATCTGAAGCAGGATTCAAACAAATCTCTCTGACTGCAGATCCCTCACCCCAACCTAGTTGCCTTTGGCACAGGCTCAGAGTCAGGAGAAGACTCAGCTACAATGCAGCTCAGAAGTCACCAAGGATCCAGCCTCATCCTATTAGAAGTAGAGAAACTGAGGCCCAGAGAAGGGAATTCTCCAATGTTGTGCCTTTCAAGACAACAATCTTTCCATGACTCCTTGGTGCTAATTTCCTAAAAACTGCTGCTGCCGCCATCTAGGGCCTGTGCCCCCGCAGACTGGCTCTGGGCACCCCTAGGAAGGTGAAGTAGAAACTGTGTCTACATAATAGGGGAGTGAGCCATCTCTTAGTGGTCTCTGGAATGAGTTTGCGGCCTGTTCGGCTCATGAGCGCCATCTGCTGTCGAAGCCCTCATTCTGTGCAAATTCTCCTTGCCTTCCAGTGTGGGTATGTTGTGTTACACGGGAGACCCATTTACACACACAGTAGGTGGCCACCAGGTCAGGTCCATGGTCTGACTGGAGGGCCAAAGAGCCCAGGGTGCAGTAATTCTTCTTTTGGAAGCATAATTATGAAACGTAGGAAGGGCTCATGATGAAGCCCCCAATCAGAGAGAGTTAATGCTCCATTATGAGCTGGGCACTGGGCCCTACTACGATGCAGGCCTGGAGGGAAGCACCAGCACCCCCTGGTGATCAATGCCAGTCAGCAAACACTCCTTAAGCATCTGCTGTGTACCAGACCCTATGCTAAGCACTAGGGATACAAAGAAAGGGACAAGCTAGTCCCTGCCCTCAGGGAGCTTCTGGTCTAATGGGGATGCAACCCAAAAAGGGAGGGAGGGGCATACCCCACTTGGGCATGATGGTGGCCTGTAGCCCAGCTGGGAAGTGATCCAAGCAGGTATGAGAAAATGCCCCTCCTTCCCTCTGGTACAGAGGTGGGGAATCCTGGGTGCGTAATGTTGTATTTACTGTCACACAGGGTCAATATCTTTATTAACAGTTTGGTTTTGGTGAACCAATTTTTTTTTCCTTCTTTCTTTTTTCATCTTTACCCAAAAGAACCTACTGGGTCCTCAGAAGATGTGATATATTCTGAAATTTATGTTCTTTTTTTAAAAAGACTTCTATGAAGCTGTAATAAACAGAAATAAAAAGAATTGTAGGTACCAAAGAACACATTAAAAATATCTTCTACTCACTCCTTCCTTCTGGCTTTTGTCTTTCCTTTCCATATTTAAAGCTTTTTTTGCCCTCCATTTTCCTAGCACTTCTTGGTTAGTCCCATCTGCTGTTCTCACTGACTGGTCCAGTCCCCTGATGTTGCCTTCAGAATTTCTCAGGGAGGAAAGCTAGGCCCAGGCTGGGCAGGGGGGGCTTTTGACATTTGCCCTGGTGTACAGGCAGGGCTGAAACAAGGCTCCTTCCCCACCCAAGACTACTTAGTCCCTTAGCAAAAACAGCCAATGTTGGGCATCACTCAACCACAAATGAGACAAAGCGTTACCAGAAAGGAACACAGGTCACGATTCTAGACAACCGGGTAACCAAGTCACCCCCAGAACCCTGCATCCCGTTCTCTTTGGGGAGTACTCAGGTTTAGTAGGCAAAGCAGGGCCTTGATGTCTTCTCTTCCAGACTGCCAATTGTGTTGTATCTCCCTTGTATGTAGTCTGCACAGTTGTCCCCCCCGCCCACACCCATCCCCATGGGACTGGGAGCCCCTGGAAGGTGGAGGCCATTTTTTTGCTGTCTTTGTTTCCTTAGAACTTAGCAGAATATCTGGCCCACAGAGAGGGCTTAATAAAGGTTTATTGTTGAGGATAATCAGTCAGATCAGCCTTTATTAAGTCTTTACTGTGCAAAGTGTTAGGGATGCAAAGAAAAGTCAGAACAGTCCCTACCCCCCAGGGATTCAGGGCCTAATGGAGGAGACGACACATGAACAACCATGTGAGTACAGGAGAGATGCAGGCTGAGGAGTGGGCTTCTCCTAGACAGGGCATACGCAGGGCTGAGGCTGGAAGGGAGAGATGTGAAGGGAGAGCATCCCAGGCTTGGGGGATGCTCAGTGGAAACACCTAGTCAGGAGATGGGATGGCATGTCAGGAAGAGCCAGGTGCCAGAACCCCTAGATCAGTGAATCATAGAGGGAAGAAGGGGCAAGAAGTCTCCCAAAGTGGCAAGGGGCCAGGGCAGGAAGAGCTGGAAGAGCCAGAGCATCTGCTCTTGGATCCTGGAGGTCCCAGGAAGCCACTGGCCTTTACTGCATGGGGAGAGACACTCTCATGGCTGGGCTTTTAGGAAGATCACTTTGGCCTCCAAGTGGAGATGGGAGGCAGGGAGGCCCAGGAGGCTGGACTAGGCATGAGGACACAAGGGCCTCACCCAGGGTGGCAGCTGTGTCACAGTAAAGCAGAGGTCCTGGACAAGACATGTGGCACAGGCAGAAGGGACTGGCTTACCAAGGGTGAGTGGAAAGGACAAGTCAAGGATGAGAAGATGACAGTAGCATAATAAAGTAACAGGGAAGTTTGGAGGAGGGGAGAATGTGGAGTCCATGATGCCATTCTGGCTGGGCTAAGCTTAAGATGTCTAAAGATATCTCATCTGAGCTGTGCAATGGAGGCTGGAGGTCAGCAGATAGGATAGAGTGCCATGAACAGGTCTGAGAATCGTCTGAATAGAGATGATGACAGAATCCCTGGCAGTGGCTGAGAGCCTGAGCAAAACAGTCTAGGAGAGGAGGCCGAGGAAAGCCCCTGGGGATGCCCACACCTAGCAGATGTGACTTGGCCAGGAGTGAGCAGGGCCATGAAAGCCCAGAGGGGAAAAGGCTTAAGGACAGGTCAAATGATGGGGGGCTGAGAGGGGCTTCAACCTGGAGGAAACCCCAGAGAGCACCTAGGCCCAAGCAAAAGTGGAGAAACTAAAGGCCAGAGCATTTAAGAGGATTGCCCCCCCGAGTAAGTAACCTTGTCAGCAGGGGTACCCAGGGACTCTACCTCCACTGACTGTTTTCAGTTGTGTGGAACTGGTTACAGGTTGTTTTGGTGTGTGTGTGTGTGTGTGTGTGTGTGTGTGTGTGTGTGTGTGTGTGTGTGTGTGTGAATGGGAGAGCCCTGGGAGAGGATCCTGTGCCCACAGCCGCTGAATTCTACCATTCCATTGTGATTGCACGGAGGTGGGGAGGGGGAGAAGGGCACGTCTATCAATCAATTAAGGACTCAGTCAAAAGCCACTGATCCAGCATTTATGCACCAGGTACTAGCTAACTGCTGGAATTTAATTCAACAAATATTTATTAAGCACCTACTTTGGGCCAGGCACTGGGCTAGCTCCTGGGAACAAGCCCTGACCTGACAGAGCTTACATTCTAATGGAGAACTACAACAGAGTCCCACAGAGGACAAAGAGCTGGATTTAAAGGACCAGCTGTTGTTATTCAGTCCTCTCAGTCCCATCCAACTCTTCATGACCCAATGTGGGTTTCCTGGGCAGAGATACTGGAATACTTTGCCATTTCCCTCTCCAGCTTATTTTACAGGTGAGAAAACTGAGGGGGAAAGGGTGATGGGACTTGTCCAGGGTCACCCAGCTTAGAAGGGTCTGAGGCTGGATTTGAACTCAGGAAGATGAGTCTTCCTGACTCCAGGCCAGGCTCTATAGACTAGGGCACAACCTAGTTGCCCAAAGAGTTAGACCTTGGCTCAAATTCTCATGCTGCTGCTCCATACCTGGATGATCTTGGACAATTCATTTAACCTCCTTGGGCCCCAGTTTGCTCATTTGTAAAACAAGGGGATGGGATTGGATGGCCTCTAGGTCCTTCCCAGCTCTGAGTCTGTGATCCTAAGATTAGTCAACACAAAGTTTACACAAAGTAGCTTAGTGGTGGAGGAAGAAACATTATCCACTGGAGAGGGAGGGGGAAGAGAAAGTCCAGGATACATTAAGTGAATACATTGTCTCAGGCTCCATCCTCTCTGCAAGTTACCACTACTGTGAAACTACTCTTTTGTGAGAGGCAACACTAGCCCTGAAAACATGTGTTCATGGCCCAGCAGAGAGCACAAGACTTGGAATGATTCGAAGATTGAAATCCTCCCCCTTCACTCTGTGTGACTATGGGAATGTCATGGTATCTTGGATCACGGGTGAAGGGACCTCAGAGGCCACTGAGGCCAGCTCCAAACCCCCTACCCCAACCCAGTAAAGAGACTTTCCCAGAGTCACTCAGGTAGCAACCAAGACAGCCTAGGACACATCCACTGACTGCACATCCAGTCACGCTTTCCATTATGTGATGATCTGGAGCTCAGCCTTGTTCTCTTCATCTATAAAATGGGCCAATTGCTGAAGAACCTCCCACTCTGGGCCAGCTTTTCAAACCTTACATTCCTCCCCTTACAATGACCTATCAAAGGCTAGAGACAGCCTGAGCTTTGCCCTGCAAGGTTTGCAAAGTTCTCTACAAAGCTGATGTCCTTTACGTCTCACAACAACCCTATAAGGAAGATGCTATTATCCCCATTTTGCAGATGTATACACTGAGGTTGGAAGAAGGTAACAAAACTGCTCAGTGTCACACAGCTAGTAAGTGTCTTCAGGGAAATTTGAACTCAGGCTGACTCCAAGCCATATATAAGCTCGCTATATATTATAACCCAACTAGTTATCTACAAGGGATTTATTAAACCAGTGAGTACAGGAGGCAGAAAAAAGTATTGCTTATCTCTAAAGAGGCCAGAGCAGCAGAATAGAAAGTACATTGGCTCTGAAGTCAGGAAAGTCTGGGTTTGAGTCATCTCTGACACTCACCAGCCATGACTATGGGGCCAGTTGCTTAACCAGGAAACTCAGCTTCATGTTCTGTAAATGGGTGATAATAACACCCTTAGTAACTACTTCAAAGGATTGTTATGAGGCTCAAATGTAATAATGAAAGTCTTAAAGTAATACAAACATTCTTGATTTGGGCACTGGGGGCAAACCCATGATTTCTATAGGTGTGGAGTATTGCCTTGTCTGTCAAAGCTCAGTAATGGCTGAACAGGTATACAAAGTTGCTTGGGGGGGCACTGCCACTCAGGGTCATGTGGCCAGTATGTGAAGCAGGGCTTGAACCCCAGGCTTTACATGGCCAAAGCTAGCTCCCTATGCATTAGACCACACTGCCTCTCAATCCTAAGAGAGGAAACTAAGGGGTGGTGGTCCAATGAGTGGCCAGAATTGGACTTCATCAGGGTCTGCCTCTGAAGGAATGACTCTGTATTTGGAGTTTATGCAAATGAGAATCAGCTGCACTAACTGGGGGGGAGGGAGGAGAAGAGGGATGTTTAGCCTGGAAAAGACTTGGGGGGAGGGGCAGTGATGACTGTCTTCAGGTATTTTACAGGCTGTCATATGGAGGGGTAGCTTTCATTGGCCCCGTTTGGCCCCAGAAGGCAGAACCAGGAGCAACGAAGGAGCCAATTTACACTTGATGCCCGGGATGACTTCTACTCCTTAGCCCAAAATGGAAGAGGCAGTTTTGACAGATGGTGGGGGCTCCATCCTCCAAGGTCTTCAAGGCAGAGGCTGGGCAGGCATGTGGCTGGGTGTGTTTATAAGGAAGATTCCTTTGGCACCCAGCTCGGACCAGGTGGCCATTGACATGCCTTCCAACTCTGATTTCTCAATTTGCCCAAAGTCAAAAGACCTCCATTTAAACTCTGGCTCCATTACTAACGAGCCTTGCTACTTTGGGCAAAACATTTCTGTCTCCTGTTTCATTTC